>JAZHYW010034405.1:0-14552 GCA_037355805.1 Ixodes ricinus | reverse complement strand
AGAAAACGACGAAATCGATGTACTTGGTGGCGAGAGGGAGGGAGATGGGGAGTGCACAGCATGGGGAAAGGTTTGAAAGTCGACAAGAGGCGTGCCAGCAAATGCAAAATACAGATTAAAAACAAACAAACAAAAAACTCCGTTACAAAATGCGGAAAGGAGAGTTTTGAAAGTAAAATAAAAATGTGTCTATAAAAAAAAAAGGAGGAAAGCAGCTGGAGGTATAATGCCCAAGGGCAGCAAATCAAAATAAAACACCAAAACGTAGAGCACATGCTTAAGAGCTGAAATATTAGTTGCGTTAACCTGTTGAGGTAGGAGATTAGTATCGGAACGAAAGTTTAGCGTTCAGGCTACGAGGGAATTTTGTTCGGAGATTGAAAATACGATGTTTTCTTTCTCTTTCGCACGTTGGAGGACGGGATACGGGAAGGCTGACCACATAACGCGACACTACTCTCTCTTCTCACTGCCTGAACTGATCGAGAAAAGAACAATTATTCGTGCTTCGAGTGAATCGCGGGGCAGCACACGCGGAAGAGCCTCTGAGACTGTACAATCTCGTAGATATTCCTGTAGGGTGATGTTCGTCTGCAGGGCTGTCACAGATAACTTGTCTTGCATGGAGCGAGGCAAGGCATTTCTACGACTCCCTTCCGCTCAGACCCCGGTGAGTGATTTCCTTTCGTGGGAAGCGTACACGCCTCGACATCGTTACAATAGGCTATAAAGAAACGCAACATTTCTGAGCGTTCGGACATTGTAGTGGATGGTGGGCCTTGAGGGATAATTGAACGAAGCGGTGTTAGCCCATATCCTACGAATGATGGAGCGGTCCTTCCCTATAAACAAACACGGTGCGGCTTGATATCAGAACCGAACGAGTCACTGACACGCCGACGCAGTGCCGGCGAAATAATTGGAATCGAGATGCCCGTTCTTTTCCGCTCTCCAACTTTGGTTAAGGAATGTTCATCTTACAACAAAAACACGCATGGTTGATCGCTCTGTAGTGATAAACAAGAGGCTGGGACCAAACAGAAAAACAGACAACCACATACACGGTCTCCAGACAGAGCTTCTTATTTTATACCTAAGATTGTCTACTAATAAAATCAGTGGCTGCGTTTTCAGACGGTGTTTCTGGTTGTCCTTTTATTTTTACTTGATCCCTGTCTCGTGTTCCTTATTATGCGAGTTTCCTCACCAGCTTCTCTGTGTTCTTTCGCCTTCGTGGTTTAATTGATTTATCGTTTCTAAAGAAATGAAAGAAAGGATAGCTTGAACGCTTGTCCGAACCAGTGACTTCATGCTGGGTTAAAGAAAAAAGTGAAGAGACGGGCTCAGCCTTGAGGAGAGCAAGAACATGATTAGGATGAGATAGACTCACTGCCAGCTGAAGAAAAGCGATTTGCAATTCTTGCTTCGTGATTCTTGCTTCGCGGCGTCTTTATCGAGTAATGTCAGAACATAATTGGCTCTCAGTGAATATACAGGGTGTTTCACGAAACGCGGGCCAAATCGGTCCTGCGAAAATTACACGTCATACATAAAAAGAAGGGTCGATATCGTATTGGTTTTTGTTAAAGGGCCCATTTGGGAATCTTTATAGCGTTCGGTATAATTCAGTTATTAATTACTTTCTAGTAGTTAACTTTTTCATTAGTAAATTGAAAGGCGTTGTTTCAATGGCAGATGGGTTGATGTTTCTTTCGCCACTGAGCCGGCATGACAACTCAGGCAACGATACTGCTGTCCCTTCTAATTTGCTCAGCTGAACCCGGTCCTTGTCCTTTGTGCGTTGTTATGTTCGACATGTCATCGTATCAACTATTCCATCTCATCACCCTTCTACTGATGAAACGAAGCCCGGTGATTGGCTTTTATATTGCGTCTGAGGGCAGTGTGCGTGCGAGAAGTTCTGGCGAATCTGTAGTAACGGCGAATGAAAGCAGTTTCCTAAATGCAAAACCAATACAGCTTTGCATTGAACAGTATCACGGGAGCGTCGACCGACGGGACGGTCAGCGCCGTGTCACGGAGCGCCGCGGCGCTGTCAGCGAGAGTGAGCGGGTGTGCACGAAGCTGCGCTCACTCTCGCTGATAACGTCTCAGCGCTCCATGACATGCAGGCATATACCGTTTACTTAAAGAATGCAATGAATAACGATTACAAATTACTTAGAGTTAAATGTAATGCATTACCGTTGCTAATTACTTGCGTAAAAAAGTAGTTTATTACTTTACTCGTTACCTTACAAGTACTTTCACGTTACTTTGCTAGGATGCTTCTCAAGAAATAAACAAACAAAAAATATGTTTTCACATACGTTTGAACTGCAATACGACTTTCAATATCCTATACACTACCACTTTATTGTGGCCGTTCTTATTAATAGATAAAAGATAAAATGCGATATATAGTAATATATCCCGTTAGCCAGTGGAAATATTAATAAATGCAATATAGAAGCTCTGCCTCCACTCCGCGATCGTTTCTTTCCGTTGTGCCTTGGCTATGTTCTCACGAGACCTCGAAATATCACTGAAGGCAGAAAGCTGATAACGCATGTTTGGACAGAGCCCCGATTGCGCTGGCGCTGGTGTACATCAAGTAATTTTAGATGCCATACCCTCGTGCCCATGACGTTCCCCGAACCGGCGGCAAATAATTAGTCAAACGACGTTTCATTGACAGATCGTTTGGGACAAGGGATGTCCGCGCGCAGCGCGCGAACACTATGTACAGGCAACAAAAAAAAAGAAAAAAAGAAAAAAAAGTACTGCTAGCTTGCAAGGGCTCAGGCACTTACCATCTGCGGACACAAAGTGCTTACAAAAACCCACAATAAAAAGCCCGCTACATACAGGTTGCACAGGAAGAAGTTATAAGGATGAAAACAAATAGAAAAATATCGACACCAACTATAAAAAAGAGGCGAGGACGCTAACATGGGTTCGAGTGGTGGTGAAGATGGCTCGTCTCCCGCGTCGCCGGTTGAAACGGGAAAAGTTATTGAGTGCCTGGTGGCTCTTACGGAACGACACTCACCCACTCACACACACGATCGGGGGCGTATAGAGGGACGGCTCGGTCCGATTTCTTCCCCGCGTTCCAACGTCCGGACTCCGGCGATACTGTGCTGTCCCTGCCAACTCACCGTTGCATTCACCCACGACGAGGACTTCGCGGCACGGACACTACCACGTAGACAGCGCTCCAAATGTTCGCTCTTCTTCATTTGGCGATCAACACGCCCACCAATAAACTACGTTCCACCTTACGATGAACTGCAGGGGACGAAATCCCATCCCAGTCAATGCAGTGCTGCGAACGTGTCCCTGACAACACTCCCCGCGTGTCAGTGTCCTTTCCGATGGTCAGGTGACACTCGCGTGACATTTGAACCGGCTTCGATGGCTCGTAGCTGCCACTGCGGTTCATCGCAAGGTGAAATGGAGTATGCTGTCACGAAGAAAAATTGAAACCTTCTTTACTGCGTTGCATAATTCGATTTACACATATAGCTCTTTATTCGGCGAATATGAGAAAACCTCGTCTGCAACACAATGCACAGTTTGACAAAAAACCTTTTGTGGAAACACTCCTAATCTCTGGAGACTTCCCTCGTCGTCCTCTTCGACCACACGTCCAGCGGGTGCTCCGACCACAGCCGAACTCGACAAACAAGGATCCACACAAAGGCGGGCGAGCCAAACGGCGGGCAGAAGACTCCAGAGCAGAAAGGGGTTCGACGTGCCGGTTGGCCTCAAGAGGCAGAGTGAAGTTCAGAGCTTGGCATCTGGGAGCGAAGGCCTCTGCGGTGCCTCTGGTGCGGCTGCTTGTATTGAAGATCCCCGAGACAACCTCATATACAAGACAAAGCGCATTTCCGGCGCTGAGCCGGTATGGGTCAAGGAGGAAAGCGGGCGGAGAGGCAGAGACACTTGCAGACGATTATTGCTTTCGCCGCCTCCTTGCAGCTCGTATTGCAAACGCGGCACATAAACCACGCTTCCCCGATCAAACAGTTGGAAGCACTCTGCAACCTATGGCACGCTGCGGCGCTGTCGCGTTTTCATTGTTCTTGCTCTCCACACGCTCAGTCTACTGCGTCGCACAGTCCAACGGGCTCTGAGAGCCCTTTGGACTCTGAGACGCACCCACAAATAAGACATCCACGGAGCGCTCACACCCTTACCGTGCACGACACAAGGCCGCGAAGTCAGCGGTTGGTACGGGGCCCTCGAGGGATGCTCCCAAGTCCTCAAATGAGCGGGCGAGGCTCTACAGGAAACGCTGGAATCTCATGGTGGCAGAGAATTCCTCTTCAAGCGCCGCGTACGGCCGTGCTCGCGATTATCCCCGGCCGTCTACTCCTGCCGGCCCTTCACACTCTGCCCCAAACCGCCAAGAGACAGGCAACAATGGCACACCCACCTCAGCCAGGCAGGTGCCGCCTTGGGCGGATGGAAATAGAGCGGGCACGTCGCGGACCGCAGCGAAGCCGCGTGCAGCGATTTCGGAAAAACTGACACGGATGCCATTTGCGCTGTCCAGCCTTCACATGTGTACCCAGTTTCTCTGGACTACCACACCACATTCTGTGTTACGTCTGGCTTTGTTTGCCACGCGATTTCGGCGAAGGTGCGATTTTCTTTTTTAATTCGGGAAAAGGGGGGAGGGGGGTTGAGGTAACTGTTCTTCACCCACAGATTCGGAGCTCTTCAGTGCAAATATTGTGTGCCGGACAAAAAATCGGCGTTTATCGAGGCATGCTAAAAGAAAGCATGACACCGGCGTAGCATTTCTTAACCTTTATTGGGCATTGGCACGGCCTGCATACCGTGTTTTCCTTCCGGTCCTCGGATTATACGTTTCTAAACAGAAATGTTACGCGGACTACCTACAGGTGCGGACTATACAGGGAGTTTCTTTATACGATCGTTCATTATGACGAAATTTGTGAATGAAAGAGTATGTTGATGATGATTCATGTATGATACAAGCTTCCTTGTGAGCTAATAAAGTTTGTCAAGGTATGCTGTGCATGATATTTGCTTGTCGACTAAGGGCCTGTTACGGACTACGCACCGGGAGCGGACTGTAGTCCTTAAAATGCGGTACGAATCGCCCCTCTGTCTCCAAGAGACGAAATCGAGACAAGGGGTGCAGGTCCCTAAGAAAGAAGCTGCCTCGTGAATAGTTCAGTGCAAGTTGCGTTCCAGGTCAGCAGAAAACAAAACTGTAGCCCAGCAAGGGCAGACTCCATTCGAGGATTTTCGGGATTCCCCGATTTTGTTCAAACCGGCTTGGAGGTTAATTTTCGGTGTTTATCGGTATTTACCGAAAACACGGCACTTTACCCTTACGCCCTCGTATATACGGGGTGTTTTTTTCTTGAAGCTTAATAGATTTGTTTAGAAAAAAGTCTCGAAAACCACCCTAATTCGGCTTGTGCGGGTGAGTTATACGGACAGCGGGACATAGTACAGGGGATTAATCGTAACGACCAGTCGTCTAGTTAACTAAAATATGTTGCTGCAGAAGTACGGTAAGCTGGGTGAGTTGTTGAAATTTTGGAAGCGCATTCCATTAATAGCTTGGGGGACCGCTGCATTTCCTCAAACAGAAACCTCGTTTTTAGATCGGACTATGGGGCAAAGACAGCGTAGATGATCTTGTGTCGTGTGCGACGCGTTCTGGTACTGCGTGACTTGCAGCACGTTCTCTTCTTCCTTTTGTGCATAAATTCAGTTGCGAGTCAGCGCTTGTGTGTCGTGCATGTTCCCTTTCTCTGCCCTTGTCTTCTTGTGCGCTGTTCTGTTAACTAAGATAAAATATGCTAATTAAGTTTTTAATTATTGAACATATACATATGGTTCGTTCATAGAACTTTGCTAAGCGCCCTCGAAAACCACTATATCGGTCAGTATTAGAAATACTCGGGGCACGCGGGTAGCACGGTGTAGCGCTGAAGTTACTACTCGTGCAGCGGGTTGAAGGCTACCGGTTAGATAACGCACCCGCGCGGTTTTTAGTCTCCTACCGTCCGCGTCAGTGGTTTTTGGTGGCGTTCAGCAAATTTATAAATGGAACCACTAATTTTAAAAGTGTATTACCAATTTCAGGTAATTATTCTACTTATCGTGAGGATTAGACCCCCATATTATGTCCCCCTGGCCGTATAACTTCCCATGCACAAACCGCATAAACATATCTTCCACTTTTTTTTACAAGTTTGTCAAGTTTAAAGAGAAACACCCTCTATAATACTGTCGCAGACAGCTTAGAAAACGCAGGACGATTCATGAGCATCGGATTTCCGCTCCTCAGCCAATGCGATTGTGGCATTAACCGATAAAAACGCTCAAGAGCCGATCACGGAGACAGAAGCGTCAACTTAACAAGCTACGATCTGTGTTTTTTAGGCTCTCTGTGACTATAGCTAAAAAACGTTCACTGTAAAAAAACACGCTTATATATATATCTATATATCTATAGTACTCTGAAAACTGTTTGACGCTGCCCAATTATGTGCTCACTCAGATTAGCGTGAGTCTCGTGGCGGCTAATCGCGCTTAAATACCCAGCGGTGCTTCCTTGCCGGCCGCTGATAAGAGAAAAGATTGATCGGTGCCGTTTGTGGCCCGGGTCTCTGCAGAGTGGCCCGGCTTCAAGAGATTGAATCGGCGTTTCAAGAACGAGCTCTTTCTTTCAACTGCGCCTTTCCGCCATCCTCTTCGAAAGCAGTCCGAAGGAAATGCGATAATTCCGTAAAAACGTTCCGCATAATTATGAATACATTATAGCACCGAATCCTCCGGGTAA
Source organism: Ixodes ricinus (assembly GCA_037355805.1). Taxonomy (NCBI): domain Eukaryota; kingdom Metazoa; phylum Arthropoda; class Arachnida; order Ixodida; family Ixodidae; genus Ixodes; species Ixodes ricinus. The sequence goes on along the minus strand of JAZHYW010034405.1, from coordinate 7,720 downwards.
AACCGAGGCGGCAGCAAATATTCTGATCTCTGGAGTGCTTGGAGACTAACGAATGAATGTTACCTGTTAATCTTAAAATCTCGGCACCGTAGCGAATAAAGTGTACCATTATGAATTTTAAGCTAGGATAAAACCTTCTCTTCGGTAATCGTAGTCTCTTTAAGATATGTCGAGCTTCCGACCAAACAATTGGATTCCTTTCAATCTTGCTTTCGTCAAAAAAGGAAGATATACGATCAATTTTATTTTTGTGGAGCTTCGTAGTTATCCAGAGGTTTATTTGTTTTCAGTAAATGATAATTATAAAAGCAATGGGATGTTTAATTTTTAAATTAGACAAGAATGTATATTGTCCCGGAACTGGTTGATTCCGCGAAATCAACCAGTTCTTGAGCGTAAAATGTAGTACAGGGAGATGATCAGTCGCAGCATATAAGTGCCAGCATAGAGGGCGAAATCACGCCGGCGCAAGCTACCCAAATGCGGTTTCATTATATTCTTAAAAATATAGCCTGGGGTCTTTAACGTGCACCACGCAGTAGGGATACACGACCGCACGCCGGTACGATGATCTCGATGAGCATCGTACCGGCGTGCGGTCGTGTATCACTACTGCGTGGTGCACGTTAAAGACCCCAGGCTAGCGGTTGTACTGCACTGGCTAAATTGCTCATCTACAGCGAGTGACTCGTCGCCACTTTAATGGCTGACCAACTACACGCTGTATAAATATCCACAGAACCCTAATTATTAATTAAGAAAAAACTGGATTTGTATTTTTGTTTTTTAAGTTCGCAAAGTTCAGGTGAAAAACACCGTGTGACGTGGCTTCTTAATATTGTTGAAAATTTTCAAATGAACAAATAAATGAATATTCATATTACGGGAAGCACCGCTGCGTTATCTCGCGGGGCTCTCACCATTCGAGTGAAATAAAAGTAAGTACTTCGGTTCACTTTTATTTGTTGTCACAGAGTGCATGACAACAGAGGACTGAAGGATGGCCAACGGTGGCTTGACTAAGGGCCCACACTCTAAAAAAGGGAGTACTACTTCCTCCCTTAAGGGACGAACTGACACGTCCAATATGTTACCACCCCTCTTCTCTCTCATCCTCTTTCAGTAAAACGGTCTATGGTACAGTCACAGCGCTAGCTGCGACGCGTCACGGCGAAGTCGAGCATCGGCGTCGCATTCACGCACCGTGAGGCAGTGGGGCACGTGAATAAAAGCGTTCGGAAACTATATAGATATCTGTTTTCTTCCAAACGTTTTGTTTTGTTCCATTTAATTCCGAAAGCTTTCTGTTTCTTTTTTTGTTCCGGAGCGCGTAAAAAAAATTACACCATCTTCCCGAGGGGAACTATGGGGTGATGCGGAGCATCGTGTTGGTTCCGAGGAAAGAGTCAGTGCGTGCTGACGTCGAGAGATGGCGCCACCGACTGCCCTAGCGTAACCCCAGAGCCGTTTATTGAGAGAGTTTGGCCATACATTGGTTTGGATAGGCGAGCTTCTCGGGGCCAACCACAGGCCGCGAAACTGCCCCTAGCGGTGGTCGTGCGATCTAAATATGTGACACGACTATACTTCGTTTCACCTTATGTGCGAGCGAAGGCAAAACTGGAAGCGCGAGCACGGAAGCTCCGTGCGTTCAGGCTTTGCTCGAGCGCGCGAGCTGGGGAGAAATGCAAAAAGCGCTGGTCTCGCGCGCTTCTAGCTTTGGTTTCGCTCGGAGATAAAGTGAAACGAAGTTTAATTTGAGCCGTGCCGAGCGGAACTCACGTCTCAAGACGCTCGCGCACCCCACCCTTTGCACTGTTTTCTTTCAGCCAGTCTCAGGACGGTGTTCTAGCAGTGCAGACAAAGGCATGGGCACGAGCGCGTGGCTTTGGAAGGTGCCTCCTATGCACGAGGTCTCGGCAACAAAAGCGTTTCGCTGAGCTAGGCTCACGCGCCTGTGCCTTTGTCTTCACAGCAGACATTTGTGAGATGGAGTAGAGGTCTCCTGATTGGTCGACGCTGTGTCTAAATTTAGTTTACGCTCTGGCGTGGGGAATCTTCGGCGCTGACGGCGGCCTTTGCTCCGCCTATTGTCCAAACTCTCCTAATATACGGCTCTGCGTAACCCCTACGCGAGCCTTCGTCGCGGCTCGCGGCAGAGAAATTTGGAACGCTCGCCGCTCGCCGTTTATTTTTTTTCACACTTGAAGGAGATGAGACTAGAGGAGGAGAGTTGAGCGTGCGCGCGGTGTGAGGAGAAGCGAATGCACACGCAGTCACGCAGCTGGTAGAGAGAGAGAGCGGAGAGAGCAACGCGCAGCTGTTGGAGATAGGAAGGAGGAGAGTGGGCGCGAGCGTAGTGTGACTGCGGACTACGACGCCGACGCCGCGGGACATAGACCCTAGCAAGAGATGCTCCGCATCTAAAACACGTTTCCCGGCACGAGTTTTTTTGGTCATTGACAGTGCTACGACGGCAATTTTTTATAGGCTACTTGTTTTTGTCCTTTTTCAGAGAGCGCGGGCAGTGTGCGTTGGCACAGCCTCTTCTAGAGTTCCTGTATAGGCTCCCTACAGGAGCCAGAGTTGCGCGTCTGTTTTCCACGTGCCGCCGCGCCGCTATTCGCCGAGATCCGATCACGTGAGGATCCGGATCAAATCGCCGTGCAAGAAAGTAGACGTTGCACGCGCCGCCGCTATTCGCCGAATTCAGTCACATGAGGAGCAGGATCAACATGCCGTGCAGGAATGACGGCGCTACAGGATGAACGCGTAACTCTAGCTCCCGTAGGGAGCCCATACAGGACTCTAGCCTCCTCTATACTGACAAAGCCTGGCAGGTCGCCACGAGATCCGGCGGCTAAAGGTAAAAGTTAGAGCGGCAGACAAGAGTCATGTAACGCGCCCCGCTGCGGCGAGGCGCCGAAACACACTTGTCCCGATCGATGGAATGTCCAATTACAGTGAACTAGAATAGAAGTAGTGGAAAAATAGCCGGTATCCAGGTGAGGCGCTTCGTGTAGAACCCACCAGGTAGCGCTGGTGTTCGATTCCGGAGCACTCCTGCCAGCGAAGTTTGCGCCAAGCGTAGCTGTTTTTGATCTTAGCGGTTCATTAGTGTGGCCTATGTATGCTTTATGGGTGTTTCAACGTCTATGAATTAATGTTTAATGCTTACTTGGGCAATGTAGTGAAAACCGGGGTAACCAGTCTTGCATGCTGGCGCGTAGCGGTGTGGATCCGTCTTTCTCTTCGTTTTCATTGCTTAGCGACAAGACTCGAACCAATGTAATCACAATGCCAAGCCCTTGACATTCACGAAAACAAATCGCGAAAACGACCACAAACACCACAGGAACCATCTGAGAACGTACGCGACGCCATATCCCATGTTACAGTAGCCAAGTCCTCCGGTTTCGACAACAGCGCCACTCGCGGCAGTCTACACTTCTGGCTTCACACAGCCAATGGGTCGGCGCCGACGCTTTTTCCACTACCCTGATATTCTGGTTCACTGTAGTCCAATCGTGCTTCTCGCGTTCCTCGGGCTATCGCTTCTCTTCTCGTTGGGTTTGAAAACCATGTTTCGGGTCCTCGCCGCCGCAAAAGCTGTGCGCTGAATACCAGACTCCCCGAGAAAGGGTCTGTGGCACCAGATCCTCGCGCTCCAAATTTGCGACCAGAGCACTCTATGGCTCCGTCATCGAGCTGCCAGCCTTTGTGAGTATAGAGGAGACTATGGCATTGGGTACTAAAAATCCCAGTTTAGAGCGGGTTATTAACGCTGTGTCGTAGGGAGAAAACGACGAAGTGCGAGTTAGTGGACGCCGGCTGTTTTGCTTGTCTTCATTTAATTCGATTTTATGGGGCCCGTGTTCGTCTCGGGTACCATTGTACTCGTAACGAGACGGTTCATGAACGAAGCAAGATGAGCTGCAGCGAGAGCAGATTCGACGACACTTGGTGGCCGGGTTTCTCGGTGGGCAGCGGAAAGCTCCCAGCACTGGATGGCTAGGTTAGAAATTTATATGTTCATTTTATAATCGTCACAGAAGTGTCGTTTTGCCGTCTGAATTAGTGCAGGCAATAGACCATTTACTTAATCCCCAAGCACCCCAGCCCGCACTGGAGGAATCATGGGAACGCTGTCTTTTGAGTTCCCCTGTGATCGGTAATTTCGACCAATTCGATGCTTATTCACTTTTGACTGTAATCCGGAGCCATCCTGAACATACGTCGCGATAGCACAGAATCGTCATATCAATTTCGGAAATCAGCGTCTTTATGTTTTTTACACTGGGCATGCAGCTTACTTTTCAACCTGGCTGAGTAGCTGAAATCTCTTACAATATTACCATTCTCGTGATTGTTGTTTTAACAGGAATTGCTTAAAGGGATTGTCCGGTCGAAACCGGAAGTACTTAAGTTCTTGCGATCGTTACGTCGAGGGAGCCTTCATATAGACAAACGTCATTTTTATTTTGATATATGATCTCCCGTTATTAATTAAACCTTTCATGAGCCTATGTACGAAACTGCACCCCGAATTTCGCCAGTGTCAATGGCTGACATCCGTAGGTGCTGCGTGACGTCACAAAACGCAACGGTTTGTTGGATGGTCGGGATAACAAGCGTTGGTCGATGGATGTCTTGTATTTTGTTTCGAATTATATAGTCTCCTAGGCTGTACCCTACTTAAATACGGTTCTTTTAATGCAGTTCTCGAGCATGTGCCAAAAAAGTCATGCCTTTTAGCAGGAAATTACTCGCAGACAGCCATAAGCTTCGAGCAAACGTATGCCGTTTCGCGCAAACATAACTGCGACGGCCACCGATCGAGCTAGGGGCGCTTGCAAAGCAAAGGATGCAGATTTCGCCTCTGAAGCGGCACCTAAGTACACAAAGCGGCATCTGGGTACACATGTCAGCGGATCCACTGGATCGGTGATGAGGCTGCGGGTCGTTCCCTCAGAGGCGATGTCCGCGGGTCGAAGACAAACAGCGAATCGTTCAAATGCATGTCGTCACTTGACTAGGACGAGCTTGGTGAATCGTAGTCACGCTCCATTTTCACACGCGGGTCAAACAGAATCGGGCTGCACGCGTGCTAAATACAACTTCTGGTATCGTTTCCAGATGGCCTAGCTGTTGGTTTCGGTTTCGCTGCATAATCAAATTGATTGATCCGATTTGGGCGAGCAGTGGATGGACGTAGTTTAATATCGTTGGCACAGCATCACACCTCAGCTTACGAGCCTCCTGTCCGCTTAGAGCTCAGCTCGTAGCTCTCTTCTGTGAGATGATTGCTGCATAAGCGGGATCTCGATCTTGACGGGAACCTAGTCCCTACGCACGGCGACGATCCACTTCGCTCGTAGCTGTATGTCTCGCGGAAAAGTGTGGAACGTCATGTCTTGGCTCGCATGTGCTGCCCGGTGGTTGCGGCACCCAACCGCGCAACAAAAATCTCACTGAACTACGAAACAAGTCGAGCACAATAACAAAAACGAAGCACGCTGAGGCAGACAAAACTGCTCGCTTTGTGTTTTGTGACGTCAGAGCTTCAATGTTGCCAACGAAAGCAGCGTTTACGCTAGAATGCGATTGGAGCAGCATAAATTCAATTACTCACGCAGGGGGGCATATAAAATTCAGATATTGCACGTACGATCCGTCTCAAGGCAATAACAATGATATTCAATTGTTTTCTCGAATACAAAATTTGACCGGACAATCCCTTTAATAAGCCGAGAATTCACAAGAACCAAAACCAGGATATAGCTCGTAGTCAACGTGGTTGTTTATAGCATTTTTAACGTATTAAGATAATATAAGCGTCCTTGAAGCCGTACGAGAATGAAAATAAAGTAAGAGGTTTCTGCATCCCAGCGAGGTTTACGGGTGGATTGCATGCACAGTATAAAAAACGGTGGCATTGACGAGAAATTTTAAAAGTGATATGACGGGTCCCTGCAATCTAGATGGCGCTTATTCGGAGTGGCTCCAGGTTACAGTCAAAAGTGTGTAAGCATCGAATTGGTCGAAATTGCCGATCACTAGGAAACTGTAGGAACACCATTCCCAAGATTACTCGAGTGCGAGCCGGGGCGCTTGGGTGATTTAGCAAGTGACATATTGCCTCCGCCAATCAGACGCCAAGACGTCACTCCCGTGACGTCTTAAAATGCACATGTAAATGTCCAACTTAGGTGCACAGGATTATCCTGTCTTGACTACCGTCAGATATGCTCGTTACTAATTCCCGTTTTCTGCATGTAGATATTACCAAACGTACGTAGAAGGCTACCGACTTCAAAGAAGTTTATTTTCATTCACCGGGCGCAAGGACCTCCTTGGCTTGGTCCCATACTGAATGAACCAGGTCTAGATGGCCACCCTCACCAATGGAGCACCCTAATGCAAGATCAAGGCATGCGAGCAGTTTCAGGTGAAGCAAAACGGATACATCATCACCGATCCATGCTAATAAGAAATCAGGATGAAGCTTTTATGGCTGCCATTATCTGTGCCAGTCAGTGAGATCAAGAAGGTCCTTGAGCTGCTTGGCACTGTCAAGGACATCCAAATAGAAAGATGGAGATTTTCGTGTCTTGATGGGACGGAGAAAGTGACAAGAGTGGCGACGGTAGTTTTGAAGCAGCATCTTAGTGTAGACAAGGTACCACATATGCTGACCACTAACGGGGTGAACACGCTAACGGTTATCCCTGGACGACCTCCTCTCTGCTTACGGTGTAAAGCCATTGGTTCCATCCGCAGACAGTGCATCACCACACGATGCACCAAGTGCTGGCGTTATGGGCATACGAGTGAAGAATGCGTTGTCACGTACGCGTCTAAACTGCTAGGAAGTGCTCCGGCTAAGGCTGATGAAAATGAGCATATCATGGACGTGGAAGATATGTACAAGAATTAAAGCAGCACTCTAGACTCTTCTGGCGTTGTAACGATGGAGTTCAAATTCATTCTGATGCTTCTGAACATCAAGATACTGAGCTGGTTTTGGAAGAGTACGAAGACGCAAGATCAAAGCAGGACCTTCCTGCAAGCCCAGAAGCTGTTTTTCAGGCGAACAAAGGCAAGGACTCAAGAAAGCAGCCTAAACAAACAAGACTACGGAAAGCGAGGCGAAGGATTGAAGGACATACAAAAATGCCGAGCTGGCCACAATTGAGCACTAGACATTTGAGGAGTTCGGAAGCTGGAGAGATGACTTCCTGGTAACAGAGGAGCTGCATACAAGCTTGTTCTTTTAAGAACAACTAGGACAGCTTAAATTCAAGGATCGGCGGAAAATAATTGTAACCCGATCGGATACCAACGCCAAACACGACTAGAGTGATCGATAGCACCACCCAGATTGACCCATTCAGTATTTCCACTCCCAATGTCCGCGAGTTCAATTCATCAAGTATTTAAGTATAAAATATTTATATATTTATATATTTTTGTAGAAAATACAAATTTATCTTGCAACTTAAGAAACTGAAACAAATATTGTTGAAATGAAGACACGAACGGCTCCAAGACCGGATGGGCTGCCAGCCAGTTTCTACAAAAAGTGGAAAAAAAGGACTTGTGCCAATTTTGCTTAACATCTTCAACGAGTCGTACGAATTGTTTTTCTTTTTACTGACATCGTTCCGAAAAGCCCACACAGTGCTGATCCCGAGATCAAAACACCCGAGCAAACTACAGC
>JAZHYW010034404.1:0-31492 GCA_037355805.1 Ixodes ricinus | reverse complement strand
ACATTACAACCAGCTTTTTATATTACAGAACAGAATCAACTCGGTTAGGCCAGATATTAGCACCTGTAGCCGAAAGTCTGTAGGCATCTATGGTGGATTTTTATTTCTCTATAATTAATGAAGAAATTCAGCGAGATTACTCCGAAAGGACACAACACTTGCCACTGCCTCGTGGGAAGCTCGAAGGAAACTTTCAGGTGCTAGTGAATGAATGAAAACAAATGCGCATTGCTGGTCTGAAACCATGATCAGCAACTCCATCTTCGAGAGCAACATACAGACTGCTTGTAATCTATGAATAACGTTATTCTTTATAGTGTTCCCTAGACGTGCAAGTCGCGGGCTGGAGTGTCGAGACACCAGCAACGACCGGCTGCAATACGGAGGCAGCGGCCACAGGTTGCAAGACGCAGTAAGAGACCACAAAATCTGCCATCTTCGTAACAGCCCGCGATTCGAGGTTCTTAAGCTGTCTAAACCTCTGCTTAAATACGCCAAATGCATTCTCAATGCACACCCGTGTCCCACACAGCTTCGCATTGAAGCGAAGTTTGCTTGCTGTGAGGTCCCCGTTATTCCTGTTTGGGGTCATTAAGTGCTCTCGCACTTGGTAGGCACCGTTCCCAATGATATGGTAGTCGCCATTGCACAGTTCTGGCAGCTTCAGATTTACGAAGCTCATTTTTAAGAATCTCGAGTCATGCATTTTACCTGATGCCCCCATACAGATATCCACAAACGTTTTTGCGTTGCAGATAACTTGCAGGAGGATCAACGTCTGGTCATGCCTGCTTCCTTAGGAAGACTCTATCTTGCTCACTGGTGTGGCACTGGAATGTATGTGCCATCGATGCAGCCCATGACCCTCTGGGAAGTCATTCATCCAAGAAAACTTGTGCGAGGTAGACGAACTAGATCAAGTCAACATACTGAAAATTTAGAAACATTCAATCGGTCTAAGGGAGAAAACCAAATTGCACAGACTTCTGGGGCACTGTATGTTTAGCACTAAAGCCGGCAGACAGTCCAATAACATTTGAGGTGCAGTGCTACAATTTACAATGAAGACAAGATAACTAAAGCTATCATCATCATTTTACAGCAATCATTGATTCGAGCTTAGCATGCCATCTTCCTATGGTCCTGCTGCTTCTCTTGAACAACAGTCCCTTTGCAAAGCTTTGATTAATGCATAGATTTTAAGTATAAGATGCTTCCATTATTGCTTTCAGGAAACGTTCTAAAAGCTAAAGCAAGGACTGTTGTATTGGAGATTGCTTCTCACACTAAAGAGCATATGCACAAAAACATTGTTGAAGCATTCATGCATGTTATACAAAAAGACCCCTAGAGACAACTTTGCACACATACTTCAGTTGTAGAAATCTCGTTTAGGTATACATATTGTAAAAAAGTTGACAGATTCAGAAAATCAAGCACTACCCACAAAAAGCTACTTTATGTCAACCCAACTCGAAGTCTTGAGCTGCTGCCCTTCTCTCAGTATAACTTCTCTGGGAGTGAATTTCAGTTGGGGCAACACTGCCCATAAAATATGTGACGTGATTCATTATCCGGAACAACCCGCCCTCGGAGAGGTCAAATCTTTCAGCTACATCTCGCATGCAGGCTTTCTTGCTCATGGTATCTGTAATGGATGGAATTATCCATTAAATAAACAGAAATATAATAGTACAGCCTTGGAATATATGTGGTTTATCCACAACGTAAAGACAGGGAATGCATAGGTTGATATTAACAAACTTTTGAATTATAACTGCAGTGGGTGTTTTAATGAAGATGTTGGCTTGGCTTGTGCAATCACAGTACTCCCGTGCTGGTTTTCTCATATTTTTGGGAGTATTAAAGCGCCTGGAGAACTGGAGTGCGTGAGGAGCTTTTGTTTGCTCGAGCAGACACCTACTAAAAAATGCTACCATGGAAAAAAACTAGATTATGGATCACTTGCACATACAACTATGAATAAAGTTGGGGGATGCATTTTGTATGTAGAAATAAAAATATGTATAACTATCTAAATGTCTTCCATTTTACTCTCAAGTTTCCGGAACAAAAGTATTCACTGAGCCACATCCTTGAAGTCCATTGTTGGTTAGTGCGCAACAACGGCGTAGTTTGGTGATCGGCTCGCGCACCGCACTAGTGCAGTCGTCATTCGATACTTAGCTTGCTTTGAGCCTGAATCCCCGACAACGCGCTCAAATACGCAAGCGTCCAGTGCAGTCCCATACTCCATCTTGCGAGCTGCACCGAAGGATACAAGATCTTTGCTTTTGAGCATGCCTCGCAGTGGAGCGGAGTACCAATAGGCAACGTAGGCAGCTGCCTAGGGCGGCAGGACAATTTTTTGGGGGCGGCCAATCGGTAGTTGCCCCCAAATTAATTGGCTTTTTTCTTTTTTTTTTTAAATCTGGCTCCGAGCGCAGCGACTTTGGGGATTCTAGCAAAACGAGTCTACCTATTTTTGAAAATATTTTTACTCCAAATTTAGCTACTCCTTCCCCCCCCCCCCCCTCCCCGACAATGATGAGAAGGGGGGGGGGGGCGGGGGCATTGTTTAAGGTCACCTAGGACAGCAAGATATTAAGTCTGCCTCTGATGCCTCGTTTGCGGCTGAAGGATGCAGCAGCTGCTCCAGCCAAAGCCTCCGGGTTTGCTGTTTGTATCCTTTGCTACGGTTCATGTTAAGGTCTAGTGCCCAGTTAGAAGTACAAATTAATTCTACTCAAAGAATACAGCATGCGAGGGCCTCAAGCTAGTACTGTTGATCTGGTGGTACTAACCTCACACCTCGTACTCCACCAACGGTTTTTCATCTATCCTGGTAAGAAATACAACCAGTGTAAGCGTTGCCGGGGAACAGACGCCGACCTCCGAAAGCTGTCGACGCAGCATCAGCACACGCTTCTTTCCAAACGGAAGTTCCTTCTAAACCAGAGCAATGGCGAAAAAAATTGAACAAAGAAGACATTTGATAGAAGTCATAGGAATGCACAGTGCCCCTAACTGGGCAATGCTAGCTACGATACTTCGGCCTCGCCTAATTTAAGAGCTCATATCGTCATTACTATATTTCATAAGTGAGTAACTATTTCCCAGACGTCAATTAGACCGACACGTAATGAGAGAGCACAATGGGCCGGGCCTACTTCAGGGCAGGGTTCGTGTACTACACAAGTGCCGCCAGGTATGGAACGCGTGGAACCGTGTAGTCAGTGCAGCTGCGAAGGCACTTCAGGCAGGGACTCAAACCGTAACCGTAACCGAAACCGAAAACCGTTTAGGAACGAAATTTTTTCAGTAACCGTAACCGGAACGAAACCGTTATTTGAAATTTATAAAAACCGTAACCGTAACCGTAACCGTAAATTATTTACCGGTAACCGGTTTTAACCGATATTAACCGAAAAATATAAATATTAGTTTTTCTCATGTACGACCTGGAGGAGGGATCCTAAAATGTCGTCGCCATTTGACAGAGTTACTGTCAGCGAGTGGTGCATCTGGTAATACATTTCCGTTCAATCAAACCTTAGAATTAAGAATACTTAGTTGGAATCAGTGGTCGAGGTTATAGTAAAAAAGTCTTTATTTCTAAATCTGCCACACTCCTACATCGCTACATGTATTCAGTACGTGTCGCCTTCAGGGTATTAACTAATAAGTTAGAATTCTCATATGTCCATCCAACTCGGTTCTATCAAAACCACCGATGTTCCTGACATGCAGTAGCCAGTATGAATAAACGAGTTAAATTGACCATCATGCAGAGCTGACGGAAAAGAGAACATTGTATTCATTTAGTCTGAAACGTGTCGCGAGTGACGATTTTGAAACAACACAGAATGAAAAATGAAAGACGTTTACAACACCGTGTGACGCCGAATTAGAGCGCAGCTCTTGAGGAGGAGGAAGGGAGGGAAGGGTATACCCCTCCTCCCTCCTCCTCACCTCCTCATCCTCCCTGACACTCCTCCTCTTCCTCCTCCTCCTTCTCCTCCTCCTTCTACCTCCTCCTCCTCCCTCAACCTTCAAGCTCCTCCCCACCTCCTCCTCCTCCCTCCTCTCCTCATTCCCCTCCCTCCTGCTCCCTCTTCCCTTCTCCTCTCTCCTCCTCCTCCTCCTCCTCCCCTTCCCCTTTTCCTCCTCTCCCTCCTCCCCTCCCCCTCGTCCTCCTCCCCCTTCCCGGCCCTCGTCCTCCTCCCCTCCTCCTCCCCGCGCGGTGCATTATGGGAAATGTCCCATAATGCACCGCGCGGGACCCTCGTGACGTCACACGTGACGTCACGAGTGATGTCACGAGGGTTCCGCGCGGTGCATTATGGGACATTTCCCATAATGCACCGCGCGGTTACGCCGACGGCGACGGCGACGCCGCTCAAGCCGGAAACGAGCGCCTAGGAGCTGCGCTCTAAAACAAAATGTCAGAGGTTTGACATTGGCGTTTTGTATGATATAACTATATATGCTCGGGCAAAGAGCGGCGGAAGGAACGAGGAAACGTCCGACGGTTTCCGAGCTTTTAGAGCGCAGCCCTTAGGCGCCCGTTTCGGCTTGAGCGGCGTCGCGTCGCCGTCGCTATGAGTCACGTGACCCCACGAAGTCACGTGACCCCCCCCAGGTCACTCCCCCCCCCCGAGAACACGTGACCCTCAGTACCCTTCCCTCCTCCTCCTCAAGAGCTGCGGTCTTATTCGGCGTTACAGGGGGTTGTAAACGGCTTTCATTTTTTCTTTTCCTTCCCGTGCCGAGACCCTTCTTCAAACCAAGTGGCACCCGCCGCCGGCACTGCCACGCATCTCAGCATCTCAGCATGACAAGTGAAAAAGCCAAGGAGAAGGATGCCTCGTTGTCGAACGTGCCAACCCACTTGGCCGCCGATGACGGAGCTGCCCTCGTCCAACAGACAGGGGATGCCATTTCTGCCTCCTTCGCCTCAACCTTGGGAGCTAGCTGCCCTGCTTCCAATCGTCGATGCCCTGGCCGGTCTCGCCCCACACGGCCAGCAGTCTTAGCAGTCCCTGTCGCAGAACTATGAACGCGAGCTATTCGAACGTCGGCACGGTGAGCTCGAACATCCACAGACGCGCCAAGAGATCGCTTCCAGCATCGCCGGAGCCCTCCCCTGCTGCCGCCGGAGGTATGGCTTCTACGGGAATCATTTCTACCAGAGCCGCCAACGCGATCCGACTACCTCCGGTAGAGCCCCCACCGCCCATTCCCGGAGCGAGGGTCCGTCAAGCCTACGACATTCTGCGCGACCTCGCCCAGAACACCAGAAGCTTGTCCACGAGAGATGTCCACGAGATCCGGCATCTCCACCCGTATCGGTTCTACTGGGATGCCATGCTCCCCGAACACCAGCACCTCATTTTCGATTGACTGGAACTTTTCCACGTCGTCGCGAGAGGGAACTGGAGGACGGTTATCCTATTCCAGACGTCCAGGCTCGAGTCCGAGGGTTTCCGAGGGCTCCCCGACCAGCTACACAACCAGCCTTGACGCGGACGCCGCACGTCTCGCGCTCCCGCGAACACCAGCTACCGCGGCGCAAGGCACCAAGTCCAAGAGGCCCCTAATCCTAAGTGAATCCGCAGCTACCCTGGGTCTTTGAGACCCACCAGTGCCGTCATCGACGGCACGGTCGTCTTCTCGACGCTCCTGATCGTTTTCCCGGTCGAGGACGTTCTCGCTCATGCATTTTGCGAGGCTGGCGTCTCGGCCTCTGGATCGAAGAAAACGACCCATCGGATCCAGACTCCACGGCCAAAGCCGCCAAGCGAATCCTGGAGTGGCTCAGCAGGACCAACAGTGTCATCGAGCCCCACGCCGATGACGACTCCTTCGACACGTACGATGGCGAGGAGGAAAACCACACCAACACAGAAGAACACACTAAGACAAACAAAGTGACGTCGAAGACTCCGAGTCGGACCTGGGTGGCACTGCCTACAAGTCAAAAAGCGACGGGACCTCCGCCGCCACTCCACCCGACCCAGCAGGCACCTCAAGTCGATTGGGCAGTGTTTAGTGAGGCATGTAGTTTTCACGGGCCGCCCGACTTCGGCGCACTTTCCATTCGCTGCACGATGGCTTCTTGCTTCACGGCCCGCCCCCTCTCCCTGACCAGGTCCCCATGATCGATGCCGCTGTAACCAACATGTTGGCGGCGTCATCGAACGCTCCTCACGTGGCTCGTACCTCAACCCCATCTTCCTCGTATCCAAGTCAGCCACGGAGTCCCGCTTAGTTTTAGACTGGGCCGCACTTACTCCTTACCTCCAGGCATCTCAGTTCCGCCTTACTCCGCTTATCCCAGGCCATCAAAGTAAACCTACTCCCGTCCCAAGCGTATATGGTGAAGCTCGACCTTGTCGAGACCTTTTACCATATCACGCTTCATCCCTCCTCCCGTAACCTGACCACATTTAGAGAAGGCCGCCGTTTCTACCGTTTTTGCCGTATGCCCTTCGTGATACGCCCGGCGCCGTGTTGCATGCAGTTTTTGGCTACAGCCATTGCCAGGGAAATGCGCGCGCGTGGACTCTGGGCTTGGTCTCACATAGACAACTTCTTGTGCGCCCATCCCGACCCAGACAAGTTGGCGTCTACGGTGCGCCTCCTCGTAGAGGACTTGCTGCGGTCGCGATTTCGCTTAAACCTAAGCGACACGAGCAGAGCCCGCGCGATGCATGGGTTTTCTTGGGTTCCGGCTTGACACAGCCGATGACACCATTTCGCAAACGCCAGAATGGCTCCGAGCCACTCCTTGTGTCCTTCGCTTGCTGGAGCGCTCTATGGCTCTGGGTCTTTTTACTTCTTCGTCCCCCGTTTGACAAAGTTTCAGACCAAATTCCTCTTTTACTCAACTGGCTTCCCTTTCTTCTGCGTGTTTGGCCGACTTTGCTGCACTCCCAACCGCTCCCCCTTCCCCCGCTACCCAACAGCGCATGGGCAGATGCCTCCGGAGTCGGTTACGGCGTAGATGTTGGAGACTGTGCGCAGGCAATCATCGCTTCCTGCCGAGGCCAATATACCTCCGGGAAGGACTCGCCGTGTTGGGGTGCGTGTGTATTGCCGAGAAAGGGACTCTTCTACACACGGAGAACATAGTTTTGGCTCTCGCGCTGCGCCGCGGCCATGGACGAGCTTTTCTTCATTTATTTATTTATTGACTTGTATTGAAAAACCCCGGGAAACCCTTCGGACGTTTCCTCGATCCTTCCGCCACCCTCACCACGAGAAGAAAAGATGTCTCGCGCCGAGAGCGCGAGGACTCGTGGCCCGCCGGCTCGCCATCGCGGGTCAAGCGCGCAACGGCAGGTCGGTGGGGCTCATGACCGGCGGTACCCATTTTAGTGACGTATATTTATTAAAAAAAGAAGAGAGACGGCCCTGGCAATAGCCCAAGGCAAAGCTCGTCCATGGTCGCGGTGCAGCGCTAGAACCAAAGCTGTGTTGTCCGTGTGTAGAAGAGTCCCTTTCTCGCCAATGCACGCGCATCAGAACACGGCGAGTACTTCCCAGAGGTATATTGGCCTCGGCAGAGGGGTTATGATTGCCTGCGCACACTCCCTTACAAGTACTCCAAAACCGACTCCGAAGACATTTGCCTATGCGCTGTCGGGTAGCGGGGGAAGGTGGAGCGGTGGGCAGTGCGGCAAACTCGACCAAACACGCAGAAGAAAGGGAAGTCAATTGGGTGAAAGAGGAATTTGGTCTGAAACTCTGTCAAACAGGAGACGAAGAAGAAAAAACCCAGAACCATAAAGAGAAATGTAAAATTCCAAGTAGCCTGCGGCCTGTATAATATAACATAACATGATATAATATAATATAATATAATATAATATAATATAATATAATATAATCACACCCGACCGGACATTGGGAGGCCCAGAGTTCAAATCCTGGCTGTGCCGTCTATTTTGGCTTTCAGCGGTTAACATTCACTCATTCGATGAAGTACTGTTCATTCATCTGCATATTTTCGAATATATATGGGTGATTTCAACTCAACTCAGGCACGAATTTTGGATCGAATTTTTAATTTTTGTCAAAAAATATATGTTTTCGGGCAATTCCTATAATAAGAGAGGACGCAAACGGCGAGTTCGTCGGATTTTTTCGTTCTCAAGTTATGGACCGTTGAAGCGGCTAAGGTGAAAACTGACGTTTTTCCAGCTTATCGGGGGTGCCATATTTCACTCCATCTCTTTTCCCTACTTTTTACGCTACATCAATATACCTTTTTGGGAACACTCTAGACATATGTTTTGTTTATGCTAATTAAGCGTCTAGGTTAAAGATCCTTAATGTTTCTTTTTTGTTTTAATTGTCAAACCGCCTCTCTGCGACGATATTTGACGAAGTTCAGCAAGCTGTGCTGTGTGACCTAATCAACATATTTTTATGATCTTTACATCACCGTAAAGCTCCAATTAAGCTGTTTCTTTGAGTATAATTTAAATATTTTGCGATAAATATATAATGCGCAACATGTGCCTGAAAAATGAATATCTCGAAAAACTAGCAAGTTTGGAGTCGATTTTCTGAAAAAACCCACCTTTTATTTTTTCATTTTTTATTCACACTTATGTAATATAGTAGTCTAACAGGAACTACCAACAGAAATTGTAATATATTGTTTGTATGGCCGCTATTAAGACTCGAATCTCGTGCTATGAACGTTTTGAACGGGACTTCGCACAGGCGCTCTGCTGAGCAGACTTTTGGCCTATGTAAGGTTTTCTGTTTATCGTTAGCAGTTATCTCAATATCCAACCATAAACATTAATGAAATTTGGAGTAGTGCACTTAAAAAAGTTATTTAGAAGTCCGTATCCACAAGTGCGGGCACAGCGCTTACTTCCTCCCAATTCGGGGGAATGCAGATCGTCAGAGAATTCCTCTGGGGCCTTTTGCTTTCGGCTTTGAGTTTGAAATACCGAACTTGATATGTAATTGTCATATTTTCTTATGTCAAACAGCATATTTAGTGCATATACATATGTACGATTTAGTATCTGACGCTTAGGAAGTACGGTTTATTTTGTGCACATACGGACTCTTTCGTAAAATAACGAGCATTTCGTAGCGTGTAAGGCTTCAAATGTGTTAGTCATGTGTTTAGGTTTCATTTCTATTCTCAGTGATTCATGCCGGGTTACTTAGACTTTCCCCTCTTGACTTAAGTTTGTCCGGGAGTCTAGATGTTACCTATCTTCTCCGTCAATACATAGGGCGAAGCTCACACACCTTGCAAATCACCCCAGTGCCAAGTAAATAAATATTGTTAGGATAAATATTGTTGCTTCACTGGCTTTTACGCTCAGATATTGAGGTACGTACTAACATTAAATAGAAAACCTTACATAGGTTAAAATTCTGCTCAGCTGAGCGTCTATGCGAAGTCCCGTTCAAAACGCTCATAGCACGAGATTCGAGTCCTAATAGCGGCCATACAAACAATATATTACAATTTTTGTTGGTAGTTCCAGACAGACTACTATACTACCTAACTGTGAATAAAAAATGAAAGAAATAAAAGGTGTTTTTTTTTTAGAAAATCGACTTCAAACTTGCAAGTTTTTCGAAATATTTGTTTTTCAGGCTAATGTTCCGCGTTATATGTTTAGCTCAAAATATTCAAATTATACTCAAAAGAAAGAGCTTAATTGGAGCTTTACGGTTACGTAAAGCTGTGCTGTGTGACCTAATCAAATATATTGATTAGGTCACGCAGCACAGCTTGCTGAACTTCGTCAAATATTGTTGCAGAGAGGCGGTTTGAGAATTAAGACAAACATTAAAGATATTATGAACTAGACGCTTTATTAGCATAACTCGCCGTTTGCATCTTCTTTTATTAAAGGAATTTACAGGTAGCTACTAAAAATTTCAGAGGAGTTAAATATGAGTTAGTTTATTTTTGTGAGTCACTTGTATTACTGGGCGACAAGTGAATGAAAACCAAAATCTGAGCTTTTATAGCCGCCATACAAACAAAATATTACATTTTCTGTTTATTTTACTTTATAAAGTACTGAGATAGGTAGCTAGAGAAAAACAATTAGCCAAATAAAAGGTAGGTTTTTTAGAAAATCGACCTCCAATTCGCAAAATGTTTAAAATGGTCCTTGCTTTACGAGAAAATTCCACCCTTTTCTCTAGGAACCGTGCGGATCATTCAAGCCCCGACCAGGCAGCCCTAGCGGCAAACGGGTCAGTTGTACCGGGAGCTTCTGTCAGCCGCTGCGTTAATTGTGCATTGTGGCGGGTTAGCGCTGTAATTTCGAGATAGCTATCCGCACCAAGACAAGCACCAACAATGCTGAGTGGTCGACTGCAACAGTACGTGCAAGATCGCGCACTGCACGAAGTACCACATCGTCCCTTCGAAGCCGTACGAGACGGAGTACTGCGCGACGGGTGCGTAGTTGTGCGTCCATACAGGTTAGTGGCGTTTCTTACCTTCCCAGTCGCGCTTTGTTTAAGCTGCTGCGACGAATAATACAATTAACCTGTTTCTATTCTAGCGACGATGGAACAGCATCGACACCGACAGCAAACCCTAAAGTATGCACGTTCAAATACTTCACCGGAATCGAGAAGCGCAATGCGGCCGCCATCCTAAGCCTACCCTTGGATGTTTCCATCAGCCTACAGCCGAAGATAGTAGTCGGGAATCGCGGAACGGCACGAGATAAATCGCCTCAGACGGCGGCAATGCTGATTCAGAAATAAACGACTACATATAATTACCGCAGTCAGTCAGCGCCAACAAATTTTTCGCGGGCGCGCTTAATTTTGTTTGCGGAGTACGGCGCTCCGTGACATCACTTGTCCGTCGAAACGGACCCTTCACGTCGTACACGCTGGCCAGATTCATGAAGGAACGTCTCTTCGTCATATTGCTACCAGCAGAATAGCTTTCTGGATTCGTAAACGCCTTAAACCGTCGTAATCACTACGGGAACACTGTCCACTGTGTCTGCTCATCGTCATTGCTTCACCCCGATGATTCTGCACAAGCTACCGAAGACGCTTTCCGATTCGTAGTCGCCCACTGTCCTCTGTGCTGTTCGTTGCTATTACTTCCGGAAGATTCAGCGCCGGCAGCTCGGCTACCGAAGGAACTCCGAATTCGTAACTGGCCTTAAATTCCGTCGTAATCACGACGGGGACACTGTCGGCCGTGTTGTTCGTCGCAATTGCCCCCCGATGCTCCTGCGGCGGCTACCGCTAGGTCGCGGCGAACAATAGGCGACCGCCGCGACACGGCCGGCATGCTCGCTTCCTATTACACACAACATCAAATTTGGTATCATTAGAAAGGAGTATACTCTAAGCTTTCTGAAAATACTAGATATGTTAAGGCACCTCATATAGGTCACACGGAAGAGCTGGTAAACTTTTACAAATATCGCCCAAAAACGTCATATTGGAAAATTTTCTAAAATATTTTTTATATAAATAATCGCGTTAAAATTATTTATCCAAGTATAAGTGTGTTCACAGGTATCTTAGAAAAATAAGAGTCGCCAATTTTGATTTAGTGTATTTTTGCGAGTCAGTTGATTTACTGACCAAACAGTCAAACAAAATCAAACTTCAAGCTTTTATAGCTGCCATACAAACAAAATATTACATTTTCTATTTATATTACCTTATAGTTATAAAGCACTGCAATAGCTAGCCAAAGAAAAAAATCAGCCAAATAAAAGGTGTTTTTTTTTTTGAAAATCGAACTCCAATTTGCAAAAAATTTGAAATAGTCCTTGCTTTACGAGAATACACTGCCCTTTCTCTTTTACAGACAACATTAAATTAGTTATCAATAGAAAGAGTATACTCATACTCTCAGCTTTCTGAAAATACTAAATATGTTACGATATCTCAAATAGGTCACACAGAAGAGCTGGTCAAGCTTTGACAAATATTGTCAAAAGGACACACTTTGACAATATTTAAAACAAATGCGGAGATAGATAATCACAATAAAATTATTGACCATAAATATTCGCTATTTTGGGAGTGGTCGAAAAACGTTACATTGCACTACCAAAAAAAGGCGAAAAGTTGAAAGGGGTGAAACATGACACCTCCGACAGGCGAGAGCAAGGTCAGTGTGCGCCTCGGCTGCTTAAAATGTCCATAACTCGAGAACAGAAAATCGCCCAAAACTTGCGGTTTGCACTCCCTGTCACAGAAGGGTTTTCCCAAAACATGTATTTTTTTCATCAAAATTAAAAATTCGACCCGAAATTCGTGCCTTAGTTGAGATGAAATCACCCATATATATGTGTACACACACAAAAGGTACGTCCGCACATTCTTTTTCATTTTTTTTTGCGTCCGCACCTTTTTTTATTTTTTCTTGTATATAAAATAAATGCACCATTTTTCCAGCGTCACAGATTTGGCCAGCGAGAGACGTGCGCTTCGATAACCATAGGAAACTGCTTGGAAATAGCAAACATAACGTAGGTGTAACATGGCACAACAACGAAGACTAGGGAAACGAACGAGCAACACATGATATAATTTTACAGCTTTCTGTGTTGTTACTGTGTTGTTCGTTCCTCTCCTTAGTCTTCCTTGTTTTGGGATATTGCATTTACATTATGTTTGACTTTCACCAACTAGCCCAGCTCTCAATTTTATTACTTTATTTCACTTAGCAATATTTTACTATAGGATGGCTATAGTTCTGTTTCTTTCTTCAGTGTGGGCGAAGACTCGTCTGCATGTATTAGGCTGAAATAAACTATAGCGACGAGAAGGTGCGAATGGTTTTCCAGCACAGTGGGAACTTTCTGAAGGTTGTTTTCAGACACTGCCGAACAACAAAGTAGTGGTGTTTATTTTAATTTTTATTATCTAGAATGCGATGATCCCTGAGTAGCGGAAGTAACATGTATGCTCGGGGATCAAACTATATAATGTAAGTAGATGTAGTAAACAAGCGTCGGAGCTAGAAACGTGTGCAACGTTTGACAAATTAGAAGTATTAAGACGTTTCTAAGTTGCTTGAATTTCATGTTGGATATCTGGGACTACTTTGAACCGTTTATTATGAAACGGCTGTCTAACATTTTAGCTAAACAAATTATTTTGAAAACCGAAATAAACCGGTTTTTAGGAACGTGTAACCGGTAACCGAAACCGTAAAAATTAAAACCGTAAAAAACCGAAACGAAACCGTTATCAACAGGAAGCGGTAACCGTAACCGTAACCGAAACGTTATATTTTTCGGTTTGAGTCCCTGACTTCAGGCCAGCGGCGAGGATACGAACCTCACCGCGCACAGGAACTGGTTTCGTTTTCACCGGTGTCCGTTTTTTACGGTAGATGGCAGCACACTGCCGGGAGCGCGAAAAACCGCGAAAACCTCCTCGGTTATCTCGTCTGACAAGCCGCAAGCGTTGGTCCTTGTGCGAAGGCACGTACGTAATATACGCGGGGCAGGTGTCGTTCATAATGTAGTCATGCAGCCAGTTATATGCGCGTTTCTTATAGCTTTAACTATATCGACTGTGCTTACGGTTCCGCATTTACGATATTTATTTTTACAGCGGTAGCTGTTGCTGTTACTACCTCTCCGGCGAAATCGGTCGGCGACCTTACGCAAAAGCCCACGTGATCGCATGGAAAGTGCGATAGCGCAACACCTCCTAGAAGACAAGGCCGTAGCGCTCTTCTCGTGACGTCGCGAAGGAAGGCCATCGGGGGCGCGCGTCGAAGCGAAGGCAACGCGCGTGGATCGACCGTCGTAACGCGCTTTTAGTCACATAAGCGTGTCTTATTAGCTAAAATGAAAGCTGCACATAGCAACGGGGCTAGAAAACATTTTATTACACTGGCAAAATATTACACCGCTAAATAATCGGTATGAAATGGCACGAGGTATGCGTAGAAGACGTCTACAGAAAAATGAGATCGTTTTAAGTCGAAAACATTGAGCCACGCAATTATTGCTGTAGAAATGCCTATTTTATACAGAATTACTTCCACAAAATGGATAGACACGCAGTGCGATTGGACACAGCAAAACGGATCACAGTTAAAAATCAGGTAGACGTAGTCAACGCGGACACGGCTAGACAAGTGTCACTTACAATCATGTAAGCGATGTTAACGCATGCAGTCACTGAATTCTTGCATTATACCCCGGCCACATGGCAAAATTAATGTAATTTCGATCGAATGACATTATGGGGTCGGCAAATCAGCTCGCGACGCTCGTATAGTCACTCAGGATCGCGAGCTGATTCAGTCCCATATCATTTAATGAAAATATAATAACTTTTCCGTGTGGCAGGGGTACTAAACTTACTATTTACAGTCAACTAATTTACTTCTCCCTATGGGCTCGAGCTGCCTTAGAACAAAATATAACTTATTTTTATGCAATAATACTATTACCTTAATACAGTTAGGATTCTAGTATAAACGCGGTGAAGGCAATAAAATAACATTAGTATAAATAAACACATAAGCACAAACAACGCACTTTCAATAATCACACATAAACTTGTTATTCACCTTCCAGTGAAAACTTGAATGTTACCAGGCATATTTACAAATGTCGACGCAATTGCACACGGATAACGACGAAGAACGAGATTCCATTCTATCACGAGATTAAAGTAGCCGACTGAAGCACTCTACTCGTGTCCTACATGACCAAAAGCCCGTAAATAAGTTGTTTCTCACCTGTCGATCGTATCCATACGTCCCGCGATATCCGTCACGAAAAACTTTGAACACGAACTCCAAGAAGTCTCTCTCTTTGACGAGGGAGAGGTCTATCGATAATCGACCAGTGTCATCGTTGACTAGTTGCCACACATGTCACTCACACCGTAGCAGGACGTGTTCCGCGAATCCACGTAAATGCCGTAGTATCAAGAGAATACAAAAGAACCACATACGAGAGCAGCGGCAGCAGTGTGGGACGAAAGGCTGAATGTCGTCGACCCATCTCTTGCTCGTGTGCGCTCCCTGCGGCGATGACTGGATTGTTTTAGGGGCGAAGCTCCTTAGGGGCTAGCCATGTCCGTATGTCTGTCCGCCGTCCAGCGTAGGCCGGCGTCGGGTGCTCGTGCTTCTACTCGTGAGATCACGTGCTCACGAGCACGTGAGCACATGCTCACGTGCTCGTGTAGGCAAAAAAAAAGAAAAAAAAATTATAAAAAATTTACGAGCTCGTGAGCTCACATGCTTGTGTAGGGCAAAAAAAAAAAAAAAGAAAAACAAAGATAAAAAAAATGATGAAAAAAAAATGTTGAAATCTGTTTGCGCAGCGACAGGACGAGTAGGGGGCTCTGAGATGTGGTGGTAACTCAAGACCTGGGGTTTCTGTCATGGATGAAACGTTGCATGTAGCCGCTCAATGTCTATACAGGAGAGGGCGCTGCGGTCAAATGCGTATATAATCGCGTTAAACTTTGCATGCATTGGCTGAACGTTTGTAGACGAGAGGGCGCTGCGGTCAAATGCTCAAATGCGTACATAACCACGTTCCATACCCCACATTCTCTTTCTGACGTGGATGAAAACGAACGAAAGGCTCCGCATGCTGCGGCTCAGCGTCTACGCAGACAAGCACCACCACAGCTTCGCCCCAACCAACATCATTCACCACGTGGAGATGCGGTCAATTTTGGTTCCCTTCTCTTCTGAAATGTCTCAGCGTTCCTTTTCAAACAGCCTGCAGCTCACACACAGCGTAAATTTGCCAGGAATTGGAGCCCATACGAGGGAAGAAAATGTGTTTGCACTCGGAGCCGGTTCATTCGAAAAGTGTGGGGAGCTGCGGGACTGCACGTAGTCCCGCGGTTACGGAGATAATCATAAATATAAGTTTGGTACTTTCAACCTTGGCAACGCGTTGTATATTACGTTTATTATTATATACATAATAAATTGTACAAGACTGCGCTTTAAAACGTATATTAATGTCGGATGAACGCGCACGAACACCACCGCGCCGCTCGAGAAGAAACATTTTTTCACGTCGATATGCGTCGATAGCAGAATTTTTCTCACGTAGTTGCGCCATGGCCTTCCTTCCTCCGACATTGTGACGTAACCACTCGGAGCGCTACGGCCTTATTTCTAGGAGGTGTTGTTCGAATACCCGTGCTGAAATATGGTGTCGAAGAACTGTGCGTTGTTCTGGTGTCCCACCACTCTCCCCACGGCCAGGGAGTCGTGCATATCTGTACCAAGGCACTGCCGTTCTGCCTCTTTGGGAAGTTGATCCTCACGACGTTGCCGTACAAGCGGAGCAAGCTGAAAGAGCTTCTCGACGTACAAAAAGTTTCGTTCTTCTCGTACGACGTACGAGAAGAACGAAAAACAACAAAACATTATTAGTATTGTTCTGAAGGGGCTTTTACAAGAAAGCGTCGGCAATAGACTCGTTAAATTTGCGAGTATATTATCAGTGTTTACCGCCAAGAACCACGCGCAAATTCAGTGGAGACCGCAAGTTGGTCTGCTTCTTGCACAGGGGCTGCGATGATGTCCGAACGCCGAGCTCTTATTGGCTGATTGAAAAAATCATAGTGGGTAGACCTCAAGGCATCTAGCATTGAGGTCTACCCACTATCCTTTCAATCAAAGCCAATCAGAGCTCGGCGTCGTTCTGACGTCACCGCAACTCCTGCGCAAGAAGCAGACGACTTGCTCTCCGCATAGGGTGAGGAAAAGCACTAGTTGTCGCCAAAGCCTATTGTAACGCGCATCTTCGTCAAAGTCTCCGTCTTCGTCACCAACATCACGAGGAGTCCTCTCAGAATTAAGTGTCGAGGGGAGCGTTTTAATTTATTCGGGAGCCCGAAGTCAAGCAGTACTTCAACTCTTTACTCAACCGAACTCGAGCATCGATTCGACGAGTTCGCTGGATCGATTTCGTCGTACCTCGTGCATATCCGCTGCATGATCGAGCTCTCTCGCGACGCCTCCCCTGCCCGAATTCCGGCCGACAGATCTCGCTGCCTGTTTTCCCATCTAGCGGGGCAAAGCCGCACCTGCTCCTTTCGGTAAGGTGGGAGCCCTCGGAAGATGCAATTTCGATCTGCCCTTTCAGCCGCGCAGTTTCCCTACCGCCAACGCCGCCGGCGGTGCTTAAGGAGTCCAGCACCTCCAGAGCGGTAATAACAGAGGGGCTCCGAATTATTCACGCCCGGCATTCATTTTCCGGGGAGCGAAATCAATCTTTTCTTCCGCCCGCGAGTCCGGGATTCTTACGCGGGCCACTTAAGGGAAATCGATCTGTCCGGCCAGAACTTAAGAGAGGTATGTGTCCCCCGCGCTTGGCGTGGAGAAAAAGTTCCCGAGGAATTACGATGCACGGATCCAGTAAAAGGAATGACCTGCATCGTGCGGAGAGCAACAGTTGCAACAAAAGTAAATATAGCAAAAAAACAGGATTAGGGCAAAGACAAACATTGCACGTTCCCTAATCTTTAAGGCCGGAATTAAAGCCGAAACCCGAATTCGGCGTCGTGACGCTAAGCGTGATGTTTCACGTGATTAGGGCACGCTCAATGTTACCTTTATAATAAAACACGCTCAAGGGCCTCTGAGAGTGTGCAATATCATAGTTATTTCTGTAGGGTGATGTTCGTCTGCAGGGCTGTCACAGATAACTTGTCTTGCATGGAGCGAGGCAACGCATTTCTACGATTCCCTTCCGCTCAGACCCCGGTGAGTGATTTCCTTTCGTGGGAAGCGTACACGCCTCGACATCGTTACAATAGGCTATAAAGAAACGCAACATTTCTGAGCGTTCGGACATTGTAGTGGATGGTGGGCCTTGAGGGATAATTGAACGAAGCGGTGTTAGCCCATATCCTACGAATGATGGAGCGGTCCTTCCATATAAACAAACACACTGCGGCTTGATATCAGAACCGAACGAGTCACTGACACGCTGACGCAGTGCAGGCGAAATAATTGGAATCGACATGCCCGTTTCTTTCCGCTCTCCAACTTTGGTTAAGGAATGTTCATCTTACAACAAAAACACGCATGGTTGATCGCTCTGTAGTGATAAACAAGAGGCTGGGACCAAACAGAAAAACAGACAACCACATACACGGTCTCCAGACAGAGCTTCTTATTTTATACCTAAGATTGTCTACTAATAAAATCAGTGGCTGCGTTTTCAGACGGTGTTTCTGGTTGTCCTTTTATTTTTACTTGATCCCTGTCTCGTGTTCCTTATTATGGAGTTTCCTCACCAGCTTCTCTGTGTTCTTTCGCCTTCGTGGTTTATTGATTTATTTTTCTAAAGAAATGAAAGAAAGGATAGCTTGAACGCTTGTCCGAACCAGTGACTTCATGCTGGTTTAAAGAAAAAAGTGAAGAGACGGGCTCAGCCTTGAGAGAGCAAGAACATGATCAGGATGAGATAGACTCACTGCCAGCTGAAGAAACGCGATTTGCAATGTTGCTTCGTGATTCTTGCTTCGCGGCGTCTTTATCGAGTAATGTCAGAACATAATTGGCTCTCAGTGAATATACAGGGTGCTTCACGAAACGCGGGCCAAATCGGTCCTGCGAAAATTACACGTCATACATAAAAAGAAGGGTCGATATCGTATTGGTTTTTGTTAAAGGGCCCATTTGGGAATCTTTATAGCATGAATGTCTTATTTGTGGGTGTGTCTCAGAGTTCAATGGGCTTGAGAGCCCATTGAACTCTGAGACACATCCACAAATAAGACATTCACGGAGAGCTCACGCTCTTACCATGCAGGTCAGAAGACCGCGAGGTCAGCGGTTGGTACGGTGCTGTCGAGGGATGCTCTTGCAAGTCCTCAAATGAGCGGGCGAGGCTGTACAGCAGTGGTCTCAAATTCATTTGAGTAGGGGGCCAGATAGCACACATTAGAAAGGTCGAGGGCCAACGTAAGAGGGGAAGGAGGTCTAAAGATTCTAAAGAAAAGAGACCTCTTGCGCTATGATTTTTGTGAACTCACAGTAACATCTTTGGATTTTTTTTGTATATATGACTACTTTGGGTCCTGACCTGATGTGATGACAATTAAAATGACGCCGCGCTGCCAACGAGCTGTACAACGTGCTACAATTTTTAATAGAACAAGAGAACAAGTACACTGTCATTCACGTTGCTTAATTCCATCAACATGTCTATAAAAACAATCGGTTAATTTGACAATGATTTCCTGACGATTTTTATGACAACACTAAACAAATACTTGTCTTTTAATTACGATTTTTGTTTAAAGAGAGAATACCGAGATGGTAGTTCGCAATCGTTCCCGCTGATCAAGAGTTCGCGGAATTGTTGTACATTACAAAAAACTAGGAAGCAAAAGAGAGCGAAACGAAGGGCAAATGAACACAGATAAGTATAAACTATGTGAGTTTGTTAAAAAAGCAGAGCTACCTTTCCAGCGAAAATGAGTTGGCGAGAAGAGATCAATCACTATGGCGTATGTTATATCGGCACTTGGGATACGAAGCGGGACACGTAGCTGGTTGCCTGCGGGCCGCGTCCCAGTGAGTCGCGGGCCACATGCGGCCCGCGGGCCGCGTGTTTGAGACCCCTGCTCTACAGGAAACGCTGGAATCTCATGGTGACAGAGGACTCCTCTTCAAGCGCCGCGTCCGGCCTTGCTCACGATGATCCCCGACCGTCAACTCCTGCCGGCCCTTCGCACTCTGCCCCAAACCGCCAAGAGACGGGCAACAATGGCACACCCACCTCAGCCAGGCAGGTCCCGCCTTGGGCGGATGGAAATAGAGCGGGCACGTCGCGGACCGCAGCGAAGCCGCGTGCAGCGATTTCGTAAACACTGACACGGATGCCATTTGCGCTGTCCAGCCTCCACATGTGTACCCAGTTTCTCTGGACTACGACACCACAATCTGTGTTACGTCTGGCTTTGTTTGCCACGCGATTTCGGCGAAGGTTCGATTTTCTTTTTTAATTCGGGAAAGAGGGGGGGGGGGGGGGGTTGAGGTAATTGTTCTTCACCCACAGAGACGGAGCTTTTCAGTGCAAATATTGTGTGCCGGACAAAAAAAAAGGCGATTATCGAGGCATGCTAAAACAAACCATGACAACCGGCGTAGAATTTCTTAACCTTTATTGGGCATTGGCACGGCCTGCATACCGTATTTTCCTTCCGGTCCTCGGATTATACGTTTCTAAACAGAAATGTTACGCGGACTACCTACAGGTGCGGACTATACAGGGAGTTTTTTTATACGATCGTTCATTATGACGAAATTTGTGAATGAAAGAGTATGTTGATGATGATTCATGTATGATACAAGCTTCCTTGTGAGCTAATAAAGTTTGTCAAGGTATGCTGTGCATGATATTTGCTTGTCGACTAAGGGACTGTTATGGACTACGCACCGGGAGCGGGCTGTAGTTTTTAAAATGCGGTACGAATCGCCCCTCCGTCTCCAAGAGACGAAATCCAGACAAGGAGTGCAGATCCCTACGAAAGAAGCTGCCTCGTGAATATTTCAGTGCAAGTTGCATTCCAGGTCAGAAGAAAACAAAACTGTAGCCCAGAAAGGGCAGACTCCATTCGAGGTTTTCGGGATTCCCCGATTTTATTCACACCGGCTTGGAGGTTAATTTTCGGTGTTTATCGGTATTTACCGAAAACACGGCACTTTACCCTTACGCCCTAGTTTATACGGCGTGTTTTTTTCTTGAAGCTTAATAGATTCGTTTAAAAAAAAGTCTCGAAAACCACCCTAATTCGGCTTGTGCGGGTGAGTTATACGGACAGCGGGACATTGTACACGAGATTAATCGTAACGACCAGTCGTCTAGTTAACTAAAATATGTTGGTGCAGAAGTACGGTAAGCTGGGTGATTTGTGAAATTTTGGAAGCGCATTCCATGAATAGCTTGGGGGACCGCTGCATTTCCTCAAACAGAAACCTCGTTTTTAGATCGGACTATGGGGCAAAGACAGCGTAGATGATCCTGTGTCGTGTGCGACGCGTTCTGGTACTGCGTGACTTGCAGCACGTTCTCTTCTTCCTTTTGTGCATAAATTCAGTTGCGAGTCAGCGCTTGTGTGTCGTGCATGTTCCCTTTCTCTGCCCTTGTCTTCTTGTGCGCTGTTCTGTTAACTAAGATAAAATATGCTAATTAAATTTTTAATTATTGAACATATACATATGGTTCGTTCATAGAACTTTGCTAATTGCGCCCTCGAAAAACACTATATCGGTCAGTATTAGAAATACTCGGGGCACGCGGGTAGCACGGTGTAGCGCTGAAGTTACTACTCGTGCAGCGGGTTGAAGGCTACCGGTTAGATAACACACCCGCGCGATTTTTAGTCTCCTACCGTCCGCGTCAGTGGTTTTTGGTGGCGTTCAGCAAATTTATAAATGGAACCACTTATTTTAAAAGTGTATTACCAATTTCAGGTAATTATTCTACTTATCGTGAGGATTAGACCCCCATATTATGTCCCCCTGGCCGTATAACTTCCCATGCACAAACCGCATAAACATATCTTCCACTTTTTTTTTACAAGTTTGTCAAGTTTAAAGAGAAACACCCTCTATAATACTGTCGCAGACAGCTTAGAAAACGCAGGACGATTCATCAGCATCGGATTTCCACTCCTCAGCCAATGCTATTGTGGCATTAACCGATAAAAACGCTCAAGAGCCGATCACGGAGACAGAAGCGTCAACTTAACAAGCTACGATCTGTGTTTTTTAGGCTCTCCGTGACTATAACTAAAAAACGTTCACTGTAAAAAGACATGCTTATATATGTCTCTATACCTATAAGACTCTGAAAACTGTTTGACGCTGCCCAATTATGTGCTCACTCAGATTAGCGTGAGTCTCGTGGCGGCTAATCGCGCTTAAGTACCCAGCGGTGCTTCCCTGCCGGCCGCTGATAAGAAAAAAGATTGATCGGTGCCGTCTGTGGCCCGGGTCTCTGCAGAGTGGCCCGGCTTCAAGAGATTGAATCGGCGTTTCAAGAACGAGCTCTTTCTTTCAACTGCGCCTTACCGCCATCCTCTTCGAAAGCAGTCCGAAGGATATGCAATAATTCCGTAGAAACGTTCCGCATACTTATGAATACATTATAGCACCGAATCCTCCGGGTAAACCCGAGGCGGCAGCGAATATTCTGATCTCTGGAGTGCTTGGAGACTAACGAATGAATGTTACCTGTTAATCTTAAAATCTCGGCACCGTAGCGAATAAAATGTACCATTATGAATTTTAAGCTAGGATAAAACCTTCTCTTCGGTAACCGTAGTCTCTTTAAGATATGTCGAGCTTTCAACCAAACAGCTGGATTCCTTTCAATCTTGCTTTCGTCAAAAAAGGAAGATTATATACGATCAATTTCATTTTTGTGGAGCTTCGTAGTTATCCAGAGGTTTATTTGTTTTCAGTAAATGATAATTATAAAAGCAATGGGATGTTTAATTTTTAAATTAGGTAAGAATGTATATTGTCCCGGAACTGGTTGATTCCGCGAAATCAACCAGTTCTTGAGCGTAAAATGTAGTACAGGGGAGATGATCAGTCGCAGCGTATAAGTACCAGCATAGAGGGCGAAATCACGCCGGCGCAAGCTATTCAAATGCGGTTTCATTATATTCTTAAAAAATATTGCCTGGGGTCTTTAACGTGCACCACGCAGTAGGGATACCGACCGCACGCCGGTACGATGATCTCGATGAGCATCGTACCGGCGTGCGGTCGTGTATCACTACTGCGTGGTGCAGGTTAAAGACCCCAGGCTAGCGGTTGTACTGCACTGGCTAAATTGCTCATCTTCAGCGAGTGACTCGTCGCCACTTTAATGGCTGACACGCTGTATAAATATCCACAGAACCCTAATTATTAATTAAGAAAAAAACTGGATTTGTATTTTTGTTTTTTTAAGTTCGCAAAGTTCAGGTGAAAAACACCGTGTGACGTGGCTTCTTAATATTGTTGAAAATTTTCAAATGAACGAATAAATGAATATTTATATTACGGGAAGCGCCGCTGCGTTATTTTCACCATTCGAGAGAAATAAAAGTAAGAACTTTGGTTCACTTTTATTTGTTGTCACAGAGTGCATGACAACAGAGGACTGAAGGATGGTCAAAGGTGGCTTGACTAAGGGCCCACACTCTAAAAAAGGGAGTAGTACTTCCTCCCTTAAGGGACGAACTGACACGTCCAATATGTTACTACCCCTCTTCTCTCTCCCCTCTTTCAGTAAAACGGTCTATGGTACAGTCACAGCGCTAGCTGCGACGCGTCACGGCGAAGTCGAGCATCGGCGTCGCGTTCACACACCGTGAAGCAGTGGGGCACGTGAATAAAAGAGTTCAGAATTAAATAGATATCTGTTTTCTTCCAAACGTTTTGTTTTGTTCCATTTAATTCCGAAAGCTTCTGTTTCTTTTTTTGTTCCGGAGCGCGTAAAAACGCGTCTCCCGGCACGAGTTTTTGGCATTGACGGTGCTACGACGACACTTTTTTATAGGCTATTTTTTTTTTTTCAGAGAGCGCGGGCAGTGTGCATTGGCATAGCCTCCTTTAGAGTTCCTGTATAGGCTCCCTCCGGGAGCCAGAGTTGCGCGCAGGGTATACACGAACTCATCTCTGTGACGTCACGGCGCGGTGGTGGCGCGCCGGTCGCACTTCCGGTCTGGGGCTGTGGGCAGAAGTCCCCATGCCAGACGTGTATTCCTGCGTTGTTTTGAAAGGAATCAGACAAAAACCTGCATTCTCGTCAAAACGCCGCGACTGGGGCCGTACCAAAAGTGCCGAGAAAGGTTTGAAGGTCAGTTTTCACGTGCTCGGTTCGTCCGAGAATCTGGATATGTGCCGTGAAAAGGGAAAAGCAGACGCCGTCGGACAACGATTGCTTGGGCGGGAAGCACTTTGGGTTGAATTCACGGATTCTTGTGGTCATCAGATTTATTTGTTTTGTTCTAACATGAACGCCAGAAAACCGTCAAGTTGTGCGGACCACCTGCGGACTACGTTCAGTGCGTCTTCAAGTTCAAACGGCCGCCTGATCGTTCAAACTGTCGTCTGCTCTTTCGAACGTTTCTGCTTGTCGTCTGCTTTCTTAGACGACGCCGGCCCGTAGACCAAAAGTTGGCCCGGTCCTTGCGATAAGAAGTAAGTGCAGGCCTCAAAAGACTTAAATTTGAAGGTTGGTAAGCAGGCTCGTCGTAAACAGTAGATACAAGGAGATGTTGATTATTGTTACCAGCGGCCACCACCGACTTGTTATGCCTGATTCACTTGGTCCGATTCTGCTTGCGATTTTCAGTATCGACGTCGACCATCTCAGCTACGGTTCACGCTTTTGCAGCCCGAGCGACGTCGCGACTGAAAATTGCGAGCGAAATCTCATCTCGCGAATCAGGCATTAGCGTTCATTCTGCGGCGTCCACGCGGAATGAATCGCCGCATGTCAGATTATTCACGCGAAGTTTCGCGGTGTAACGAGCCTCGTCAGTTTCGCTGACGCCGCTCATGTAGTCAGACATTGCCAGGAAGACGTAGAATCAACAATTCGAATGCGAAAAAGGGCAGGGGGACTCGCACTGACGCCGATAACATCGCGTTTCAATGGTTTGTTTATCGGCGACGGCGAGCTTGTTGCCCACACCCCCATCGCGCATGCGCGGCGCCGGTGGCGTCCGCTAGGGGCGCTCCGGGCGCTCCGGTTTGTTTGTAAACATGAGTTGGTGTATAAGATAGACAGGTGGGGAAACGGCTCATAGAAGCCTACCGCAGCGCCATGACCGGATTATGTACTCGTCTGCTTGCGGGTACCCCCGACAGCGACAGATGGCGCTGCGGCGCGAAGAAAAAATCGGAATCGGATTTGCATGAAACTCTATGGGAGTGTGCGCAAAATAAACCGAGAGCACGACAGTCCTCCATTGAAAATCTACGAGAAACCATCTCCGTCAGTTTAGCCGGTCGCCACCGGTCGCCCACCCGGAGTGAGAGTTCGCGGTGCTCCACATAGATGGCGCCACAGAAAAAGAGAAAACCAAGGGGGACACAATCCAGTCGCTCATTTGGCTTTCGTTTCCCCACCTGTCTATCTTACACCCTGGTGGCGCGTCTGGTTTCCACGTGCCGCCGCGCCGCTATTCCCCGAGATCCGATCACGTGAGGATCCGGATCAAATGCCGTGCAGGAAAGTAGACGTTGCACGCGCCCCGACAGTATGTTCCCCTGCTTTCGAGCACGCCGCGCGCCTCGAACGCGCGGCGCCGCTATTCGCCGTATTCAGTCACGTGAGGAGCAGGATCAACATGCCGTGCAGGAAAGATGGCGCTGCAGGGATGAACGCGCAACTTTGGCTCCCGTAGGGAGCCTATACAGGAACTCTAGCCTCCTCTAACCGACAAAACCCGGCAGGTCGCCACGAGATCCGGCCGCCAAAATGTAAAAGTTACCGCTCATTCACACTGGAAGCGGATCCGCGTTCGCAAAGCGGATGCGAACGCGGTTGTATAAAGATCCAGTACAATTTCACGCGCACTCGATGACATCAAGTGCGCGTGCAATTGTACTGGATCTTTATACAACCGCGTTCGCAACCTCTTTGCGAACGCGGATCCACTTCCACACTCTTAGTCCGGTAACGGCTATTTTGGCGTGAAAAAGTGCCTCTTTTTAACGGCTACTCACGGCGTTACATGTAACGCCGGTACTGGCGTTACAAAAGTCACGGCAATATTGACGTGACTTCTGTGGCGCCGTTTAGGAGTTACAATTTTATTTCAGTAACGGCTATTAAGGCGTGAAAAGGTGCCACTTTTTTAACGGCTACTCGCGGCGTTACATGTCACGCAGATGTCTGCATTACGAAAGTCACGCCAATATTGACGTGACTTTTGTGACGCCGTTTAGGCGTTGAAGGCGGCTGACATTTTTATACTTGAATTGACGTACAAAATGTTACCCCTCGCAACGGCTATTAGCCAATTGGTCGCAATGAAAATTGGTGTTACAATCAAAAATACCACTGTGCGTATATAAATCTTCTAAAAAGCAAGGCGGTGGCATTCGATGTCTAATTTGTTCAACAATGCTAATGTCGGTAAACGCTTTCGAACTCGAAATGCGAACTGCAAAGGGACAAATGACTAAGTGTTATCCCCGCGTGCTTTGCGCTTCTTGAGCCAAAAGACATCACAGTCTCTTGCAATCGCTTGTTGTTTTTTTCTATGGCGGTCGGAGCACAAATAAGAGACTATATGCAAAAATTGTATGTCAAATCGAAATAAACTAACAAGAGTCGAAAACGAGAATAACTGAGTTTCAACAATTTATTGCGGATGTTTAAAAAAAAAAAAGGTTTAATCCCATGATTAGTGGTGACAGTGGGGTACATCACGGCAATTTCGTTCTTTATATTAATGAGATGCTTAAGCCTTTTGTCTTTAAGGGTGAACAGAATGCAAACAGGAAACGGCGTTCTATTTCTGAAGAAGGTGGAGTTTCTGAAGGATGTTGCGGAGCCTCAAATTAATCCAGCGAGGTTTAAAGTTTTCGGCGGGTTTAAGCACAATTTGTAAATTAAAAAGAACAGCCAAACGCTCACCTAAAGACTCAAAACGCCCATGGCTTGCAGGCGCGTGACCACAGTATAAGCACCAGCCGAACGGAGATGCGACGTTCCCACTTTCGCTGGGGCCACTGTCTCTCTCATAAACTCCTGACTGTCGCAACCTTCATTGCGACAATGGCCGCGCACTACGCCACGAATGTCTGCGGACGTGAACATCGCAGCGCAACTCTTCCTTCCGGTCCGTAAGTTCGGAGACAAAGACAATGGCGAGGCACCGAATCCGAGTCCGACACTCCGTTGCGCGCCTTCTCGTGGCGAAAAAAGAAGCCGTGGGTCAGTCCAAAAATCGCCGAGTAGCCGACTCTCCCGCCCCCTCCTTCCCCCTGAAAAAGTATAATGGAGAGGTCCCTCTTGACACGTTCCGTCATGTTAGCCGTCGTTAATAAAGCCGGAAACACATTTGCGAAAAAACGCCGAATATTTGTGCGAAAACCGCACACGAAAATTGCACGGCAGCTAGGCTCCTCCCTTGCTCCTCCCCTTTTCCGAAAATCGGGAGCGGTTCGAAAGATCTGCAGCGCCAGATATTTTCGCACGGCGTCTCCGAATTCGGGGCGGAGGAGCTCGGTGAGCGAAAGCCCGGAACAGGACGGAACGAAAAGATACGATCGGCTCGCAACATGGCGGCTCACGCAGCTTCGGAAGCAGCGCAGGCAACATCGTATGCCATCCGTGCGTTCTCATCCCAACCTTCGTAGAAAACCCCTTCTGTCTCTATCAAAGGGTGGTAGTACAAAGGCTCGCGTGGCATTCAACGAGGTTTTAGTAGCTGAAGTTTTTAAGAAGCGCGAAATATCGGATGCCAGTTCGTCAGACTACCAACGGTGTCCTGAAGTCGGAGCACGAAAACCGCAGTGCATTGCGATTTCCGCGCCGCGCATTCCACCTCATGTGGCTCGTCTTCCGAAAATCGCAAGCCACGATTTTCGCAGCCTCTGATTTCTCTCCGAATTTCGGTTCGTTTTTTCGCAAATGTGTTCCCGGCTTAAACCGAGTGCTCTCGCGCCAGACCTTCAAGGTCAACCGTGCCCGGGCCCCGGGACCGGCGGTTTGTCGGTTTGTATTGCTCGTAGCACTGCCAACGCACGCTGCCTTCGGCGAGACCCGAACTTTGAAATTGTACGTTTATTATTTTCGTGCTCTGAATTTAGCTGCTACTCGTTCTATCGGCGTTACATTATCCGTGTGACGAACAGGTTGTAACGCCAATGATGCGAGGAGCTCTTAATGTCACGGCTATAAATGATCTTGTAACGCCTAAGTGGTCTAGGATGACCTGGAAACGCTGGACTGTCATGGCTACTTTCAGGGTCACTCTTTTTCATGCCGAAACCCACCGTATGTCACGCCTAAATAGGCTGTAGCCGTTTCATTAGCCATTACCGGACTAAGAGTGCAGTGTGAATGAGCGGTAAGAGCGGCAGACAAGAGTGATGCAACGGGCGCCCCGCTGCGGCGAGACGCCGAAACACACTTGTCCCGATCGATGGAATGTCCGCTCATG
Source organism: Ixodes ricinus (assembly GCA_037355805.1). Lineage (NCBI taxonomy): Eukaryota > Metazoa > Arthropoda > Arachnida > Ixodida > Ixodidae > Ixodes > Ixodes ricinus. The sequence goes on along the minus strand of JAZHYW010034404.1, from coordinate 3,325 downwards.
CTTCTCGCGTTCCTTGGGCTATCGCTTCTTTTCTCGTCGGGTTTGAAAACCATGTTTCGGGTCCTCGCCGCTACAAAAGCTGTGCGCTGAATACCAGCCTCCCCGAGAAAGGGTCTGTGGTACCAGATCCTCGCGCTCCAAATCTGCGACCAGGCACTCTATGGCTCCGTCATCGAGCTGCCAGGCTTTGTGAGTATTGGGCAGAAGATGAAACTATAAGGAGTATTCACTGGGCGCCATAGTTGTGGGTGATGTCTAGAGCGCATGCTCTGAACGATCCCACATTAATAGGCTGCTAAGGCCGGCAATCTTTAGGGTGCGAAATGCACGTCACAAAAGAACTGTGGAAGCTCGCCATCAGCACGCGCTCAGCAGTCGTGTACACAGCTATGGCCGCCAGTGAATACTTCCTATAGGGGGAGCTTTATCGAGCTTGTTGTCCCCACAGCCCGGTGTTTACTAACACAGAATAACAAAGAAATTGAACCTCGCCATGCACAGTCTGGACACGAGCGCTTCACTCTTACCAGTGCTTTGGTTGCACGAGGAGCGGCCATTCGAATCGTCAGCATCGATATCGCTGATCAAAAACAAACAAGAAAATTCGATTTGTTGTCCCCACAGCTGAAGCGTGCCACCAGAGGCGTGACTGTTCGATCTCCTCTCCAATATAGGAGGCTATGGCATTGGGTACTTAAAAATCCCAGTTTAGAGCGGGTTATTAACGCTTTGTCGCTGGGAGAAGATGACGAAGTGCGAGTAAGTGGACGGCGGTTGTTTTGCTTGTCTTCATCTAATTCGATTTCATGGGGCCCGTGTTCGTCTCGGGTACTATTGTACTCGCAACGAGACGTTTCATGAACGAAGCATAATGAGCTCCAGCGAGAGCAGATTCGACGACACTTGGTGGCCGGGTTTCTCAGCGGGCAGCGGAAAGCTCCCAGCACTGTATGGCTAGGTTGGAAATTTATATGTTCATTTTATAAGGTACGATAAGTGTCTTTTTTCTGTCTGATTAGTGGAGGCAATAGACCATTTACGAAATCGCCAAGCACCCCAGCCCGCACTGGAGGAATCATGGGAACGCTGTTCTTTGAGTTCTTGTAGTGATCGGTAATTTCGACCAATTCGAAGCTTATTCACTTTTGACTGTAATCCGGAGCCATCCTGAACATACGTCGTGCAGATAGTACAGAACTGTCATATAATTTTGAAAATTTCGCGTCAACATCAGCGTTTTTTTTTTTTTTACACTGGGCATGCAATTCACCCTTCAACCTGGCTGAGTAGCTCAAACCTCTTACAATATTACCATTCTCGTGATTGTTGTTTTAACAGGAATTGCTTAAAAAGTCGAGAATTCACAACAACCAAAACCAGGATTTAGCTTGTAGTCAACGTGGTTGTTTATAGCATTTCTAACGTATTGGGATAATATAAGCGTCCTTGAAGCCGTACGAGAATGAAAATAAAGTAAGAGGTTTCTGCATCCCAACGAGGTTTACGGGTGGATTGCATACACAGTATAAAAAATGGTGGCATTGACGAGAAATTTTAAAAGTGATAAAACGGGTCTCTGCATTCTAGATGACGCTTATTCAGAGTGGCTCTAGATTACAGTCAAAAGTCTGTAAGCATCGAATTGGTCGAAATTGCCGATCACTAGGAAACTGTAGGAACACCGTTCCCAAGATTCCTCGAGTGCGAGCCGGGGCGCTTGGGTGATTTATCAAGTGACATATTGCCTCCGCCAATCAGACGCCAAGACGTCACTCCCGTGACGTCTTAAAATGCACATGTAAATGTCCAACTTAGGTGCACAGTATTATCCTGTCTAGACTACCTTCAGATATGCTCGTTACTCATTCCCGTTTTCTGCATGTAGATATTACCAAACGTACGTAGAAGGCCACTGACTTCAAAGAAGCTTTATTTTTATTCACCGGGCGCAAGGACCTCCTTGGCTTGGTCCCATACCGAATGAACCAGGTCTAGATGGCCCCCTCACCAATGTAGTACCCCAATGCAAGATCAAGGCATGCGAGCAGTTTCAGGTGAAGCCAAAAGGATACATCATCACCGATCCATGCTAATAAGAAATCAGGATGAAGCTTTTATGGCTGCCATTATCTGTGCCAGTCAGTGAGATCAAGAAGGTCCTTGAGCTGCTTGGCACTGTCAAGGACATCCAAATAGAAAGATGGAGATTTTCGTGTCTTGATGGGACGGAGAAAGTGACAAGATTTTCGACGGTAGTTTCAAACCGCATCTTAGTGTAGACGAGGTATCACATATGCTGACCACTAACGGGGTGAACAAGCTAGTGGTTATTTCTGGACGACCTCCTCTCTGCTTACGGTGTAAAGCCATTGGTACCATCCGCAGACAGTGCATCGCCACACGATGCACCAAGTGCTGGCGTTATGGGCATACGAGTGAAGAATGCGTTGTCACGTGCGCGTCTAAACTGCTATGAAGTGCTCCGGCTAAGGCTGATGAAAATGAGCATATCATGGACGTGGAAGATGTGTACAAGAATTAAAGCAGCACTCTAGACTCCTCTGGCGTTGTAACAATAGAATTCAAGTTCATTCTGATGCTTCTGTACATCAAGATACTGAGCTGGTTTTGGAAGAGTAGGAAAACGCAAGATCAAAGCAGAACCTTCCTGCAAGCCCAGAAGCTGTTTTTCAGGCGAACAAAGGAAAGGACTCAAGAAAGCAGCCTAAACAAACAAGACTACGGAAAGGGAGGCGAAGGATTGAACGACATACAAAAATGCCGAGCTGGCCACAACTGAGCACTAGACGTTTGAGGAGTTCGGAAGCTGGAGAGATGACTTCCTGGTAACAGAGGAGCTGCATACAAGCTTGTTCTTTTAAGAACAACTGGGACAGCTTAAATTCAAGGATCGGCAGAAAATAATTGTAACCCGATTTAGACCAACGCCAAACACGACTAGAGTGATCGATTGCACCACCCAGATTGACCCATTCAGTATTTCCACTCCCAATGTCCGCGAGTTCAATTTATCAAGTATTTAAGTATAAAATATTTATATATTTATATATTTTTGTATAAAATACAAATTTATCTTGCAACTTAAGAAACTGAAACAAATATTGTTGAAATGAAGACCCGAATGGCTCCAAGGCCGGATGGGCTGCCAGCCAGTTTCTACAAAAATTGGAAAAAAAGGACTTGTGCCAATTTCGCTTAACATCTTCAACGAGTCGTACGAATTGTTTTTCTTTTTACCGACATCGTTCAGAAAAGCCCACACAGTGCTGATCCCGAGATCAAAACACCCGAGCAAACTACAGCA
>JAZHYW010034403.1:0-17518 GCA_037355805.1 Ixodes ricinus | reverse complement strand
AAGTTCCTGTTTGACGAAACCAAAGCGCTTTGGCGAATTCTGCGGTACTTGTTTTTGTGCCTTCACGAGGTCTTTCGCGTGTGCTTGGGAATCTCGGGAGGCTTTCTTCCTCCGCGTATGTAATTTTTGTGTTTCTCTGCCGTCCGTCTGAAATGCGCCGTCTTATTCGCACTTTCTACCGGCGACATAGTTTCCATCTCGCGGATTTCGAGCCAACTACTCCGCGGGAGCCCGTTCGCGACGGGCGCATTTCAACGTCACAATAACGTGTTCGCTTTTCTCTGCTGCACCGGAGAAGCTGACCGATGGCGAACAGGCGACAATGTCGCAGCTCTCCTACTGCGCGTAAATCATATACAAAAGACACGATATCCGCTGCAGACATGATGGCAAAAGTACCTGCGGACATGCAAAAATATCCTCGAAGCACGTCTGCTTCCTACACTCGTGTGCTTCGAACATGTCTGCCGCCATGTTTTGTGTGACAAAAGTGTCAGGGCCGCCATACAACGAAGAAACAGGCCCCAGACACTGTCTATACACTGCCTTTTCTATGATGTTTCTAAAGTTCAATTGTTTAGAGTTTCTAAAGAAAAAGAAATTACACATGGTGTAGGTAACCAAGAAAAAAAAAGCTTAATTAGACAGACTTGTGCCAGCAAATTAACAAATGCTAACGTAGTCCACGTGATCGCGACGACCTCCGCGCCCACCTATACTCCGTGTCACTAGTTGTGTGCAGTGCAGGCGAAGGCAACGCCAAGCGAAGAGAGAAAAGGCGAGCACTAGGAAGGCGGGACGGGAGAGGAGGGCAATGGAGGGCGCGGGGAGAAAGGGAGAGCACTAGGAACGTTAGAGAGTGAAAGAAGGTTTCTCTCTTCCTCCCCAGCCTTCCTAGTGCTTGCCCTTTCTCCTCTCGCCTGGCGTTGCCTTGCCTGTACTGCACGCAACTGGTGGCACGGAGTATAGGTTAGCTATTATGCACTTTAGACAGTTGAGAACATTTTACGCCAATCCCTACATGTAGCAGGATTCGATTCGGATATTGTAAAACACCTAAAATAGAACAAAGAGTAAAGATCACAACGGGGATTTAGAAGCTGGTTCACCTAATCTTCGTTCGTCAACACGCTATGAACTCTTCTACTCCACACCCGACAATACCCGTGGTGCCCTGCAGAACGCAGGGCACCACGGGTATTGTGAATACAGTGAATTGTTGAAATACAGTGAATTGTTTGGCCAGAAAACAGGAAACCTCGATTTATCTTCAAACAAAAAAGGCGCTTTCTTTCTTTCTTTCTTATTTCCTTCTTTCTTCCTTTCGTTCTTTCTTTCTTTCTTTTTTTACGTGCGGTGTCATCATTACACGTATCTAGACTTACTAAAAATACTGGATTGATGACAAAAACTCTGTGCGCTTCCTTCGGATTTATCATAACATAATCTAATATATAAAGGCCCAACCACAAGGGGCGTCTTTTCACACGCTTCGCCTGCGCCAGCGTCTACGCGAGTCGTTCGAGGCATATCCTCCTATATACTGACAAAGCCTGGCAGATCGCCACGAGAAGCGGCCGCCGAAATGGAAAAGGTGGAGAGGCAGACAACGGATGAGAGAAGAGCCACGTGACTGGCGCCCCGCTGCGGCGAGACGCCGAAACACACTTTTCCCGAGTGAACAAGTGTGTTTCGGGTCCTCGCCGCTGCAAAAGATGTGCGCTGACGTACAGGTTCTTCGAGAAATGGCTCTTTGATGGACTGTGCTACCAGAGCCTCGCGCTTCAAATCTGCGACCGGGAACTCTATGGCTCCGTCGTCGAACTGCCAGGCTTTGTGAGTATAGAGGAAGAGAATAAGCCAAAAAGTAACTAGATTGGACAGATGGAGTGTATCAAACTGTAGTTAGGGGAAAACAAAAGCTGTATTTTATTGGTGGGTAACAAGGGAATTTTTGTAGGTCGTACATTTCTAGTAAACAATTCGGTAAAAAAGAAATAAATCGGCCCCCCTCCTTTCCAATATACAAAATACTTCTGACGTGCCATTGCCTGCAAGTCTTTCCAGAACTACTCAGATGCGGTGCAGACTTCAAACAGTAGCGCGCCTTTGAAACCGAAGTTATCTATTCATTCGAAGTCACTTTCGCCACTCGGAAGGGAGCCAGTGGCAATCCAAAGGAAGAAGACTTTCCTTGAAGGACCTCTTTTTATTTTTTAGGGCTCTCCCTTAAAATCAAAAGGGTTAAGCATTCCAAAGAAAAACAAAACAAAACAGAAATAGATTGTCCTTTCAGTACAGCGCACTGCCGCGGTCCGCCTTCTAATTGGACTCGGGTTCGTCGGCTGGCGCGTCGGAGCGCGCTGGCTCTCGTTGCGACAACGGCCATTGGACGCAGAACGCGTAGTCCCGGCTTTGCCAGTTAGCGCTGCCACTGGCTACCGCACCTCGTTACGCTGATGACCTTCTTTGTATTCTCCGGTGAGGGAGTGCCCGGAACCCACCTCCCCTCCATTCCCTGTTCTCCCCTTATTTTTGCGAAGGAATGAAATGGCTCCACGAGACCAAAGACTACACAGGGTGAAACGCCCTCGCTTCTGCGAGGTTGATGTTTTCGTGCATCGCTTACGCACGTTGAGTTTAGCAATTTAGATTTATCGCGGTAAACCTCCCTAGTTTATGCATTTTTCATAAAACATATTACACCAATGATAGTCTAAACGAGTTGCTCTTTAGAGTTTCCACATATGTGTCATCCTGTACCGACCACCAATTGAAAATTGGTGTACGAAAGTCTAGAAATAACTTGTACTTTTAGTCGTTTGTCCCCAAAACAAGCCTGGACATGAACCACCTTCCCATCTTCGTCGTCTCTCTCACCGATGCTTTTCCACTTTAAACCTGCAGTTTCTAATCATCTGTTGTAACAGCACTTTGTACATATTTCTTTGTTGAAACAAAATATGTTTACCACCCGCTCCACCTTTAACGCCTAATGGCTCTGAAAGTAGATAAAATATAATTTGTGAAGGCGTCATATTTCTTTAGACTCCCAAATGCTCCTGCATGCGTACTTTTCCGCGATGCACTCGAGCACCAATCACTGGTCTCCCGCTAATGAGTTCACCCGTTGAGAAGGATGAACCGCATTGCGTCCCAATGGGCATGCGGTCTAGGTGGCAAAAAAGTGTCAACGCATTTTGCCAATGAGGCAGCATGGGCACTGGAGCTGATACCTACATCCTTATGTTCTGAGCTGACTAAATAAAGCCAATGATTTGTATTATGAATCCGCCACAGTGCGATATACAATCAATAACTTTTGATCTTTCATCTTCTCAACTTATTACACGGCTGAAGAACAACCAGACTTTCAAAAGTGTGTGATTCTGTATACTGCACCGCGGAACTCTCGGAACAGCACTCATTGTTCTTTGTTTAATCAGTTCATAGAATGAAAACGGCGATCAAGGGTGATGAACCAATGAATTGCCGTTGACGCGTTTCGATCTGGATGAGCATCGTTTCGGCGTGCGGTCGTGTATCACTACTGCGTGATGAACGTTAAAGACCCCAGGCTAGCGGTCGGTCTGCACTGGCTCAATTTCTTATCTACAGCTGAGAGACAAGTGGGCCGTTGAGGCAGACTAAGTTCAGGCTGTATAAACACACCCAGAATAAAATTTTGCCCCTGAGCGGCATGTCCATTCAAGAACGATACCAACCACCAGTGTCATTGGCTATGCCGAATAAAGAAAACAAAAATTGGTGCTTGAACTCTTCGCAAGGCTGTGTCAGTGTTGTGCCGAACACTCAACAAAAAGGATTTAATATAAGAAAATAAATATAAATTTGAAAGTGTATTTAGAGTAGTTTTCAAGTTATTTTAGTACTAACTATCTTTAGTAGAGTACAAATCCTTTGAAAAAGTAATGAAATTACATTCGAAGGTACTTGGCAAGTTTTGCAAGCTGGTAATATCAGAATAAAATGTCAGAAAGGTGTGCTCTTTTTGTGATGACTTCTCTGAGAATTACATTTTGCTGTGATCTTTATGACCTTCAAGAAACACTTTGGCTGCTGCAATGGATGTTTACTTTGAAAAAGAGATGGCAAAATTAGTTTCAAAAGGTAATTAAATTACATTACTAATTACTTTTCTGAAAACTGCAAAAATGCAATTAAATTACATTACAAATTACCGCAGACTAAAGGTAATGACATTACATTACATTACTATTACTTTCCAAGAGTAGTGAAATTACTTTGACATTACTTTTGAATACCTTGAGGCAGTAATTCGTGCTCATTTTACTTACCGCATACACCAACACAGTGTTTAGAAAACAAGCCCTCGCTTGCCCACAGAGCGCGTGTACAGGAACCAGATCCGGGAGAAGCGAGGCGCTGCGCATGCGCAGTGCCGACAGCAGCGCCACCGCAGTTATGCGACGTCAAAGAGCTGAGTTGTTCTATATGTACTAAAACTCAGATCTTCCTGTTTACACCGCAAGAACCTTTTGTGCCTCAAAATAAACCATATCGAACAGTGGCTTTGCTGGCGCACACGACAAATGTGTTACACATGATGAATACCTTCTTTAGATGCGACTCAGAAAGATAGGTATAAGGTTTAAAAGCGCAAACAGACAGGGACAATAGAAAATAACACAAACGACAGGGACAAGGCGCTACTCTCAACTGATTTATTGCAAGATCGGTGAACGCTTATATAGACAACTCATCTACCATTCACATTTCGAACAACGCCAACAGCCAATAAAACACTTTACAGGCACCCATCTAGATACGTCACTTCTTTATCTAGTAGGCTAACAGATGGCGCGCTGATGCACATGTCATTCTTTTTAATGAAGTAGGCTTCTATAATCTCGCGTTCCATTTTTGCTTTCGCTTTTTCAAAAACGTCGTTGACTCTAAAAGTGGTTCACAGCCACAACGCTTACAATGCTCCAGAGAGGTGACCCCGAATTGTTGCGTACAGCTGGTTTGTGTTCTCTGGCCGTCTCATTGAAACAGCGTCCCTGTTTGTCCTATATAAACTTTCCCGCAACTAAGCGGTATTTCGTAGATGACGTTGATGCGTTTTTAAACCTTATACCTACCATGGACCAACTAGCCCAAACCAAAGTTTTAATCAGAAAGATAGTCTACTACCGGTTTCGCAGTTCATTCAATGGTAAAGGTTCTTACTAAAAGGAGGATATGTTTCCGTCTTCCTGATTTAGAAGTTGAAGTCCCTGTCAGATTGTTAATTCAGGCAATGGCAGCTCGTTCTTACAAGGAGCCGTCAAGTAAAACGTTTCCCTTCCGCCTCGGACGCAATCTAATTCTATTTTCCCGAGAGCACTATACTGGGCAACAACTTTTCTTGGCAATGCAGTGGAGAGGAGGAGATCCCTAACACAGCTTTATTCAGTGCTCAAAATTGGAGAGTGAACGCGTGCCTCTACCCTCCACTGCATTGCCAAGAAAAGTGGTTGCCGTGTATAGTTGACCTATTCTCTGTCATTCCTCTCAAGGAGCATTTTTCCAAAACACTCGAAGAGCCCAAGTGCTTGTGTATTGTCACACAAAGGGCCCGGATAATTGCTAAGCAGAAACATCGCCAGTTGAGGAATGGCGCGAAGTTCCTAAACGGGGGTCAATATCTACGTGTGGGCTTATTCCCGAATCAACTTCCCAAGGGAAGGCAGCGAGGCATACCGCGAGCGTCACTTGCTTTGCTCGAGGACGCACGAAACGTTCTGGGGCTTTAGACCGATCTCACCAGCCAGTTTGGCTACGCAACCGCTGCCGTTCTGCGTCAAGGGAACTTTAGTCCTTTCACACGTGCTACAACCACGCTCTGCGCGTGCAGAGTACGAGAGTGCACGAGCCGTCTCGGGCACTGCCGCCTGCCTCCTGTGAACAAAAGTTATGGCGGCCTCACGAATGCGCCTGGGGCTTGGTGAGATCGGCTGTTTATTCCGGTCGTTGGTTCTTCACAATGGTCGAAGATTACGGTTTTCCTCTGCTTGACGAAAGTACAATCGCCGGCCATATGAGCTTCCCCGGCCGAACGCCGACCGGATCAGCGAAAATCCCGAAGGCGGCGCGTCGAGCGTTGCCGCGTTTTGAAAGCCGGACTATTGGGACCATAGCTAGGGCTGGGCGTCGATTAAAAATTTTAACCCGATTAATCGCCACCCTTTAATCGATTAATTAATCGATTAATCGGTTGCGTTCATTTTTATAAATAATATATTAAAAAGAACGCAAAACTCGTCTTGCCTTTGAAGACTTATTTTACTCTCTGTTACACGGCGCAAAGTACATTTAGAATTGAGGATACATATAGTTAAACGATTCAAAGACTCACATATGTTTGCTCCAGCTCCGGAGACAAAGAAGTTTGTCCATATTCTCCGACAGGAAGACGTCAGAGCTTGGGCGATGCTTTCTTCTTTTTTCAGAGAAAGGAACCTCGATGAGAAGGCGTCGATTTTCGTCTGCGTTTTGGCGGATGGTCCTTGCTGCAGCTACATGGGTGCTTCGCTCGTAGGCGATACTGAAGCGAACTTCCACTTCCACTGTGGGAAATCGGCTTTTTGCAGATGATGCAGTGGACTTCCTTCGAGTTAAAAACTTCACCGCTGGAGTTTACTTAAAACCCAAACTTTCCAGCGAGATTGCCTTTCATACTCGTAAACTCGTCCATTTTTACGTGCCGAATACTGGAACAAGTAACCATGGCGTTGTTAGCTTCCCAGCTTATTTTTCTGCTTGTTTGTCATGCCTGGGCGGGATGTGTAATAGATCCCCAACACGTGAAGTTTCGCGGTCACGCGGGGATCAATTGCGGGACCGGCTTGTTCGCCTGGCCTCGGCAGAACTGTAATGTATATCCTCGAACACGTGACGCTTCGTGATCGCGAGAATTTAACCTTGCTCATAGCGCCTGGCAAGGAACGGACTTGTTTTGAGCACGAATTAAAAAACCGATTAACCGGTTAAAATTTTTTATCGCGATTAAAGCCTTAATCGATTAATCGGAAGGTTAATCGATCAATTGCCCAGCCCTAGACCATACCATTCCGTTATTAAAGGGTTGGACGCATAACTTTATCGGGATTCCAGCCTTTAGAAGTGTAAATAACAAAAACATGGCCGATTAGAATCGCCGTCTTCGGGTGATGGCCCCAAGTGTTCGGAGATGATGTCATAGCTGCTGATAAACTGGAGCTTGCTTTAGGCGTAGATAAAGCTGCAGTGTTTGATCGATGCTTACAAATGAAGAAAAAATGCTTGATATGATATTAGGCATGACAACAATGATCCCTCGGCAAGCGAGGAGTGGCCGACCAGGTAGCCATCTGCGAAGTCATCGTGTAGATAATTACCCTTTTCGAAGCAACACGCTACTGAGCGCAGAACAATAGAGTCTCCTCGATAAAACGCGTTCCTGAAATGTGCCTAAATCTTTATTTTGCCTCGACACAAATCTTTTTTTTTGTTATCTATAGCATATCTTTATAGATGAAATAAATTATTCAAAATCGCTTGTCATTGTCTGGTCTAGGTTTAAGAAAGATTGTAAGAAGGCTTGTGCGTAGGATTACTCTTCGGGCAGGAAATATCTAAAATGACAAACCGGTTTTGCAAATAAAAAATCTAGCATATAACACGTCAGAGATATTATGCAGGGAAAAATTTCGATAAGCCGTCTTCGTTTACCTACAACCGGAAGCGGGATCGTAATGGGCCGTGCTTCAGATTCACGTTCCAAAACGCGGAATGCTATAAACTTCCTGCGTCCACCCCTTTGATAACGTAATGGTATGGTCCCAATAGCCCGGCTCCCAGAACGCGGCAACGCTCGACGCGCCGCATGCGGGATTTTCGCTGCTCCGGTCGGCGTTCGGCCGAGGGCGCTCATATGGCCGGCGATTGTACAAGGCTGGGGATCTGTTTGTCCTGTCCTCTCAGGTTTTAAATTATGTTTAACTCACTGGGGAGGGATGTGCCAGTCGCCTAGTAGCCTATGAGCCCCTTCATCCTAAGCTGACGCACTGTCAGCTTAGGGATGAACGGTGGAAGCTACGTGTTTGTTGGAGCAGTCACACGTCTATCGTTCGCCACAAAACCACGCTCTCGTTCATACCCACGCGCAGAGAAAGGGACGGGACATGTGATTAAAGGAAGGTGTTTGGTTGGTTCTGGTTAGCTTGCAGCTCCCACCGCACTGTCAGCTTAGCGGATGAACGAAGTATAGCATCGTCGTGATGACGCGACGCCGTGAATCTACCGTTCCTGGAGTTCCTAAGCTGTTGTCTTCCAGCGATGTCTACACGTAAGCTTTTCTCCTTCGCCTTTCCAGCCCTCCTTTGTGCCTCTCTCCAGCTCTTCGTACGAGGCTTTGCGCTCAGGTAGCCGTCGTTTATTTCCTCTGATGCTCTTTCACAACATTTTACCACGCAAAATAATTATTTTCTTCTTTTAAAGCTTGCAAACAAACTTTCTAATTTACGATAGTAGTAATTTCAAAAGTAATGAGTAATTTTCTTGAAATTACTACCTTAAAGTAATTCACTACATTACTAAATTACTAGCCCGGAGAAGTAATTCATTACATAACTGATTACTCCAAAAAGTAATTTAATTACTGTAATCCCATTACAGTAGTGTCATTACTGCCATCTCTGCTTTGAAATATTTTGGGATATGCAACATAATGCGTGCCGAAATATTTTAGGAACAAACTGGACTGGAGGTATTTCAGATATGGCACCTGCCGTGCTCTATTTGACCGGCTGGCTCGGCTCATGGCGGATACCACAACAAGTTTGTAACATGCCCCTCCATGATTCGGGGGACTTGAGATGTAGCCTATACAATGCATATTCATAGAAGCCGAACTAAAAGTTGATCAGAAAGCCGCACTTGTTGATGAGTACGCGAGTGAATGACACACTGTACGCTCAGGAGAAACATCGACTCAAGGACAGGAGCCTCTATCGCTGAATAACAATAAGGAGCGAGTACTTTGTCCCCCAGTCAAAAGCGAGAAGGAACACCTGTACCTTCGGACTGTAATAAATAAAATATATATATATATATTTAAAAATATATATTTTTATAGATTGTGCTGACATTGAACAAAAAGTGAAAACCTTCTCTGTTTCATAATTCATTTCTCAGTACTCCTATGTGATAAAGACTCAAGCTTTCTTTAATTTGGAAGGCAATGAAAGGTTCTACGCGTGGTATTAGTTTAAAAGCTATTCTAAACATAGTCAACTAAAAAAAATCCGCAGTTTAGGTCACAGTTGTTTGCGGAGTCATGTTTGGGGATTATTACAAAGATTGGAGCGACGAATAATAAATAGTAGTTATAATGTCGTTTTACCTACTTGCATACATATTACAATAAAAATATAGACGCTCTCGTTTGAATACTTTGAGATTGGAGTGGTTCAAAAACGCCACACACGACAATCTTTAAAACCTCGTCGTCCTTTCCGGCTTCTTTGAGATATTTTTTCTCAGAAACTAAACATGTCAGGACATTAAAATAAAAATAATTGTTCTTCTTGGAACATGCGCCACAAAATATAACAATTGTAAAGCAAAATAAAATACGACTGCACCTCGTTGCCTGAATCCAAATGAAACCGCCCATATGTAGACATATACAGTGTTTATATGCTGTTTTTTAAAGCTTTTCCGATTTGTTTACAAAAAGCCGTGAAAGTTACACTTATGCGGTTTGTGCAGGTGAGTTATAAGGCCAGGGGGACATAGTATAGGGGGCTAATCGTAACGATCAGTCAGCTAATTAATTACAATTTGTTAATTAACTTTTTAATTAATGAAAATAGACATATGGTTCCAATCAGAAACTTGCTGAGCGTCGTCAAAAACACTAAATCAGTAATTTTCAGGAGGACTTTGAGCGCGTGAGAAGCGTAGTAGTGCACTAAAGTTACCACTCGTGGAGCAGGTACAAGGCTAGCGGTTGTGGATCGTGGATGATTAGATTATCATCGCTTTCCGCCACTGCTAGCTTTACGCCTGCTTCACGAGTGGTAACTGGCGCGCTCACAGCTTCCCACGAGCTTCAAGTTGTTCTAAAAAGAGTTGATTTAGTGGTTTTCGCTGACGCTCAGCAAGTTTCTAATTGAGAAAATATGTTTATTTTCAGTAATTAAAAAACTTAATTAACGCATTTTAATTAATTAGTCGACTTATCTCAAAAATTAGCCACCCGGATAATGCCCCCTGGCCGTATAACTCAACTCCACAAGCTGCATAAGTGCAAATTTCATGGCATTTTTCTTTTAAAATTTGTAAAGCTTAAAAAAACAAAAGAAAAACTGTATATTAGGAAGGTTAGGAGGGAAAGACGGAAACACAAGTGAGTGTCCACAAAACCGCATCTAAAACCCCTTCCCCGCCCCCTTCTGCACCAGTTGAAGACGGTCAAGATTCCAGAATCAGAATCCCCTAGTTTATAAATGACCTTACCTGGCGGAAAATGAGTTTAGAAACTTTTGAGGACAAAACAATGCGCGCATTTGCAATGAGATAAAAGTAACGCTTTTGAACGAGCTTCGGAGCAAGTGTTAAGCCACAACGGGAACGCAAGGAGCTTTCAGGAAGGCGAATGTAGGTCACTGCAGTTCGATAAAGTCAGATCATTCTTTGACCCAAGGGGTGCCTTTGATCGCATGAAAACGTGTTCGCGCATTTTCATACTGGAACCCCTGAACCGATGTATTTCGGAAACGGTTCATTGTGATCGTACTGTGTGTTGGCGTCACAAGACTGCGCTGACGGAACCACTCCAGGTCCAGACAAAAGATGGGGTCTGAGTATAAAATCCGGATGATGTCACCAGCACCTTTCTAGCTCCAAGCATGACATGCCCTTCAAAGACAGATTGAACAAAAAAGTGGACAGGAGGACAAGAGGATACATAGAGGCGGGCGTACTTGGGGCTATACATTCGGTCTTTTGTTGGCATGTGGAGACTGCGTTTTGCTCGTGACTTGTTTCCTGTCCTGTGTTCGGTCGTTTGGCTTTAAGTTTGCAATCGGTTCAGCATTTCCCTGGAGTCTGACGATCCCTAGTTCCGTAGATTGTTCCGGCGACAAATTGTTTTCCCAAGGTTGCAAAATGTATTTTAGATTCGGAGCACTAAGATACTGAGAAATGTAAGTAGTGAATACTTTAGACTAAACGTATTTGCAAGATACCAAAATACAACCGAAAGTATTTGAAATACAGTATCTTGTGTAGCGTATTTAAAATAAGCACAAGTCTGGGCTGTGTACATGCCGTTACTCCCGTAAGTATATCGGCGATTCTGTACAATACAAGCGAAATTGGCAAACGTCAGATTCTAAATCTATCGTCGCTGTTTTACGTACTGGAAGCTTTTGTTCTGCGGTCTTAAAATCACGCTCGATGTTTATAGCTGTCTGTTCGGTGAACGCCAAAATGTTGATCGCCGACAGATGTAGCTGCTTCTACGGACTTTGATGTCCCGGTTATTTACGCTCGAACACCCGGAGAGCAGCATTTTGCCGTTCCCCTCCACACCCCCCCCCCCGTTCGCCAACACACGCTACAAAGAAAACACACACGCACCCAGACATATTTCAGAAGAATGTCGATGGTGATAACAATCGTAGCCTGGAATCTAAATAAAAACGGCAAGAGTTTTTTTATGTGTCGTTAGCCGAGTGTGTGCGTGGGCAGAGGGGAATAATACTAGTACTGGAACTCTTGTTTTACTTTCATTTTTCCCCTGGAAGAGTGTTATAGTTTCCTTCATTTTATCTGTTCGCTGCAATGTTTGGATGAGTCGGTTCATCGCTATCCTCAGTTTCCCACCAAGTCAGACTGCAGCCGACGCAGACGATCAACGACGCAGACGATCGAGCAGCGTCAAAAGTGCGTCGTCACGGCGATCGTCGTTTTTGTGACTTTGCTATCTCCAGCTAAATTATTCACGCAGAAAAAAAAACCGTGGGATCACGGCGCGTTCACTTTGCCTAATTGCTTTATTCGGTGACAGCAAAAAAAAAAAAAAAAGAAAGCGATGAGCGTTGGATGGAGCATTTCGCAAATATCATTCCTTCGTGTAAATCAAAAGACACGCATTCAATGTCAAAAGACGAGCCAATACGCCTCGCAAGTGGGCTCATTTTCGTCTTCTGCGCATGAGAAAGGAAGTAGCGGTGACGTCAGAACGCCGAGCCCTGATTGGCTGATCGCGGTCCCCTATCTGAGCGTCGTCTGCTCGCTTTGCAACGTCGTCTGCTCGCAATGTCGTCTGCGTCTGTCTTACCTTTCCTGCGACTTTTCGGAAGTGCAGGTCTTTACGAGCGAGCTCGACTTCGTCTTTCAGAGAGGGCATACGAAATAACTCGAGCGGTTCGTTGTTTTTGTCGAACAACTAGCAGACGCGCATCAAGGAGGGAAGTCAAAGTACTCACTGGCGAGGTGTCCCGAGACGCCGAGGTTTGTTTGCTAAGAACCGAGAGTGAGCGTGTTAGTGTCCGCAAGTTCCCTCCCAAATACTTCTCCCCCTTTCGTGTGCGGCAAGACTCCTCACTCTTTAACGGCGTCGGCGGGTTGGCGCAGTTAACGTCGTCTGCTTTACGTCTGCTAGTCAAAGCGATGGCTCCTTTACCTTTCCTGTGTCTGTCGGATATTCACCGCTTTTTCACCGGCGAGAGTCACCGTTGCCTCGGAAAACAAGGAGATGACAAGAGGAAGAGATTGACCTCTTAATCTAAAATTGACGTCAGTGATCACAGTATAATACGGGAAGGGTCCACAAGGGTCGCGCGGGCACAATCCATTCAGCACGCCAGCCGGTCGTGGGCAGACGGTCACCGAGTCGGAGTGGCTGCTAGGCCTATCTGCCCTGTTCGCTCGGTCGGTGTCGGTGGAATCGTGGCCGTTGGAGCTTTTCCCGGGTGTTTGTGGATCCAGCGTTCTTGTTCGTCGTTGTCTGGTTCAAGTACTTTTTACTTTTTTCTTGCTGCTTGAAGCCGGGACGCTAGAGAAGCGCACGTAGAAAAATAAACGTCCGTTGGTCGTCGCGACCGCGACGCTGTCGGCCATGCTGATTTGATCGTAACAAGTGCGTAGCTTCGGAGCTGTCGTAGGATTTTGTCGTAGCCTGCGCAAAACTGTACGAAAATTTCGGTTCGTGAATACGAATTTGTTTTTAAGTTTTGTCTTACGCATATTTTTGGCGTAAGATAGTTTCGTGAATCTGGCCTCTCCACTTGCAAAAGTCGCAGGAAAGGTAAGACAGACGCAGACGACGTTGCGAGCAGACGACGTTGCAAAGGAGCAGACGACGCTCAGATAGGGGACCGCGATCAGCCAATCAGGGCTCGGCGTTCTGACGTCACCGCTACCCCCTGCGCGAGAAGCAGACGAACTTGCCCTCCGCATATCTTCTTACATTCAATTTATGCAATCTATTAAAGCACATTATCTAGCTGCAAATACATTATAACGTTTTTTTTTTTGGGAACTAGTAAAATTTTATGCAATTTTCAGCACGGCTTTAGATGAGGGGTTCAGGACCATTTTTTTATCTATGTTGAACCGCAGCGCCATGGACACTACTGCCTGGGAATAGGTGTGCACTATAGCCCTCAGTACAAAAAAAAAAAAGACTTTTCAGCTTTTGTAAGGGCCGCCCACACTAGCGAGAAAACGCGCGTGGCACGCCGATCGCGGCGAATGTCACGTGACAGCACAGGAGGCCTCGCGCACTCTTGAAGCATTCGAGCGAGCGCATGATTTCACGCGCTCAACCGACTTTGCGGAACGCGTTTTCAACGCGATCGGCGCGCCGCACGCGTTTTCTCGCTAGTGTGGGCTGCCCTTAAGAAAAAGAACGCATCCCGCAAAGCTGGAACTGGGTGAGAATGTGACGCTAGCAGTTGGTATAAAATGCAAACATTTGAGCATATGACGTCATCTGAATCAAAAGATAAAAAATGTATATAGCTTTGTGGAGCGCGTTTGTGATAAATCTAAATACTAGAAAAAATAAAATACAAAGGACGGACAAAACATGGGTTGTTTTGTCCGTCCCTTCATGTTTTATTCTCTCTAGTATTTAAAAAAAACACGTTTCTTTTTGAGCCGACGTCATACCTAGACCTAATATTCATCAAATGGAAATTGGAGGTCGTAGGCGTCTGTAACATGTATTTCTGAAAAAAAAAAAAATTCAGCGAGAAAGGAAATATTGTATTTCTTTTCACTAAAATAAATGCTTAAACACCCACAGCCTCAAATTTCGGTTTGCTAAATAATTTGTTGTTTCATTTTCTTTTATCTACGTAAAATTGTGTGCTCAAGCTTTCGGCATTTTATCACCACCACTAGCGTCACGTTCTCACGAAGTTTCAGATTTCTTTAATGCGTAGTTTACTTCTGAGGGGCTGAAAAACCGAGTTTTATGTTCTCGATTGAACTTGGATGAATCTCGTAGTGTTTTTATTCATAAGGTGAACTAACAAAACAGCACGTAATGCACAACGTTTTGATTGGTGACACAGTCGGAAAGAAACACGAATTATTTGCTGACTCGAGCAACAGCATCATAAAAAGAAAACTTACGCAACAGGTAATGACATGAACAGATCAGTACAAAACAATGTTTGGAAGATTATCATCCTTGGGTGACGTCTCATCGAAAAAAGAATGACGTAACATTTGCACACAAACTATTTTCTTACTCATGACAGCCGGCCCACAGTAGACGTACTATTCAGTCGTGTCATGAAGAACAGTAACATTATTTAGACGAGGTTGAAACAACCTCATCAGGTAATTCCTCTCACTCTCTTCGGGTGTTAGGAAAAAAACTATTTTTGTATGGTGGGTGGGGATGTGGGTTTTTGATTTTGTTTTATTTATCTAATCTACGAGATACGAAAGCATCTCGTAGATTAGATCAATTAAAATAAATTTAATTTACAAGATACCAAAGCATCTCGTAAATTGAACTCAATTTCGATTTATCTGACTTGGTTCGACATGCATGGTACATAGCTTGAAGAAATTTTAAGCGAAAACGTGTTCTAAAGTCCAGTGGTTCCCAGCCTAGTTGTTCTTTATTAGCAATGACACTTTCCATATAATTGTAATTTGTTTAATAAATATGGCAACCTCATTTTGCATTTTCTCAATTGATTTTTCCACTAGAGATAGCTTTCTTTGGGTTTCCACAAAACACTGGCGTATCCTATGATTGGCTTGACGTTAAAATAAAACAAAGATATTTTTACTTTCGGAGGACTTCGTCTCAACTAAATTAACATACGATTGGGTTTTAATGTGCGGAATTTAAGTGCACGATTCATGAAAGATCTCGTGTATATTGAGCACCCAGATACTCTACTATGTTTATTTTCTTTAGCGGTACACCGAGTTGTGTATGTGAAAGGAGATGGTTGACATTGTGAAATAAACATTGAGTGGTCGCATTCGCAATACTTCACCTCATTTTTAATTTTTTTTGAAATTCGACCAACATCTTAGAAAACCAAGCAGTCCTGCTTCGACTTGATATAGTGCCATTCACCGTAAATTAAGGCAGGAAGAACTAAATGTTTACAGTGGTAGAAAAAAAGGGGCACCGGCAAACTTCAACCGGTTGGCCTGCGCACTAACTTCTTTTTCTGACTTAATGATGCGATATAAAGCGCAGTCAACCACGTAGAGACGAATGCTGGGCATAATTTATGTTGAAATGTCATTTATACATATTTAAAATATGAGCGACCCTAACACCGATATCTGGGGGACACCCGACGTTTCGCCTTAGTAAGTTTACGTTTTGTCGTTAACCAAAGCTGCCGATTTTCTATTTTCTCGATCGTCAGTAAGCCAGCTAAAAACACTGTCCGAGACTTTTAACTACTTCATCATGGTAGAATCTCAACTATAGTCCCTGCCAGCTGAATAAACGCGGGGCGGGGCGATCCCCGTGCAACTTATTATCGCTGCAGCCATGGAGACATTAAAGGACGCCGAAGAACGAATTACCAAGCAAAACGTGTGAGCCTCACACCCTCAAGTTTCTTCAGCTGTCACTCACTATAGCTTTGTGTCGCATCAAAAACCACTTCCGAAGTCATGCTAATTTTAAAAATTATTTATCTACACTATAAAAAAAAATTATTTCTGAAAGTGTTTTTGACACCCCAAGAACTCTTTCAGCTCGTGAAAAGCGGTTCTGCCTCAAGCACTATCGCCATCTGGCGCACTCAAAAGGCAACTAAGCGATGAACTCTTTCTCATCAAAAAAGGAGCTTAGAAAATGCCTTATAGGTTGTTTTTTTTCGCGAAGAAACCTCTTTAGGGGGTGCTGAAAATAACTTTTTAGGGTGCAAAATTTGGACAAGCCGAAGAACCCCTAAGAGTTCTTTTACGACCAGATTTTTCTTATAGTGTAGGCGTTTCACAGTGTTAAACTATATGTTCTAATCTCTTTAGGCTGAGTAGCGAAGGAAGCCTATATTTGTCATCCCTATCGTTTTGGCCGGTTTTTGAAAACGGGCTTCACGTGCTTTTTTTTCCATTCGCTAGGCGGTTTTCCAGAGATCAGAACTACGAAATAATGCAAGAAAGGCTGGAAGAAATACTAGAGTGCTCCTCTAGTACACGGCTATGTTACTACACAGCAGAATTGTTTTGTTTTCATTCGGGTTATTGATCAGATTAAATATACACTCGTGGCTTAGTTCAGTATCTAGCATGCTGTCCTATATAAGTGAAGAAATGGGGACGGGGCAACTACTATTGGGGACGTAAATACAGATTCGAAAACCACTATTGAAGATTCCGGCTTAATTAACATCATTGGCCACCAACCGACCCCAGTCGCTGATTGGCGGAATGTCTGTCCCGTCTTGTTGTTTGAGCCTTTCACGTACTTCCACTATTCCTCTGGGTTGTATTTTAATCTTTCAAGAAAGTCGTTAAACATTGTTTTAAAATGTGACACCGTATTTTTTAGACGTTCCGTGAGCTCTTCTAGCCGGTCCAGAATACATTGCGGTGTGAGACTAATCGAACTTCATTAATCGAATTTGCTCGTGATACTGGTGTATTTTCACAAATATAATCGAATCAGTGCAATAATTATTCAAATTCGAATTCGGTTTATTTTGTCCATGCATACACTCTAAGAAATGCCCGCGCGTCTACTTACCCGAAAAACACTCAAAGCAGCTAATCCCTGGGATCTACGAAATCAGCTCAGCGAATGATGAGGCGGAAGATCCGCTTAGAGCCTCAAAATTTTGTCTGCGCTGTAGCATTACGCAATGCAAGCACGACGCTTTGCATTGCGTAATGCCACTGCGCAGATTTCACTTGTAGGTCTAAACGGATACTCCGCCTCATCATTCGCTCAGCTGATTTCGTAGATCGCAGAGATTCGCTCGTTGAGTGTTTTGCGGGTAAGTGGACG
>JAZHYW010034401.1:0-17920 GCA_037355805.1 Ixodes ricinus | reverse complement strand
GTGTTACATTAGCCGACCTCCGGCTTCTAGGACCACCAACCTCATTTCGCATTCCACGATGCACAAAAAAGTGCGTGGTTCGATCGAGTGGTCGGATTGTTTCTGTTGTTGCGGAATCGCACACGGGAATCCACCCCACCAGCAACATTCATAAAAAAAAGTGGAAGAAAATAAATCGAGTATCTTATTTCCTCAGCAATCTCCGGCCACGAGTTGTTCTTGAATCGCCCATGGGACGTTGTTACAGTGACGGCCACTCACACGCAAAAGTTTAAAGACACAAAAATATTGCCTTTTGCATCGTCCCGGAAACTGAAACGGTGAGTATCAAATAGCCCGAAAAGACTAGTTCGAAAGAACAAAAACACGAGAAAAACATACAAATAAAAAAGCCTCCTGCATGTTTCTCAAACGTTTATTTGTTTTCTCTCTTCCTTTTTTTTTGTCTTTTTCTCTTTTTCCCGTTTTTCCCTTTCAGGATTCATGTTTCAATTGACGACGCCCATGACAGTTCCGATGCTTCCCTCGGTGATTTTATTCATCTTCTGCCCGGGAATCGAGAGCTCGACAGGAAAGCTTCCTTATTATTAATGTGCATATAATAACCTCGAATGATATATTCCACGTACAAGCACGGAGGAAAAAAAAACACGTCGCTATTTTCTCTAATGGCGCCCTTATATCGACAAATTAAGAAATACATTAATGCGAGCGTTAAACAACTTGACTGCTGTTTGCTGTCTTTCATCGTGGAGTTTGTTACCTTGGATACATGTTATGGAAATCGGCGACGTCTCACGAGGATAGCCGCGTGTGATATAGGAAGCAGGGTGTGGAAATTGTGATCTTATCGAATAAAATATGCTCCTTCCGAAACCTTCGACGAAAAACAAGATTACCTCCTCATATTTTATTTACCCTTCATCGTTTTTGTTGGTTTTATTTACGGCCAGGATGAGGAGCGTCACTTATAAGTCCACTGACTGAGCCCCGATATTCGGGTAATTTTCAGTCGTCTCTTTGCCTCACATGACCGTGTCCCTTTTGCAAGCAAGACGTGGCTCGAAACGCCCTGTCCCGCCAGAGGTGGAGGCGTGCACCGAAGATAGGTCCAGGGTAAACAGCAAGGCCATTCCCTCGAAACCCGAGACCGTAAGAAATCATTGTGCTTCTAGTACTTTCCCGAAAAGCACTCGGAGAGCCAATCGCCGTGATCTAAGGAGCGATCTCTGCGAATGGCAAACCCCGACACTTTTCTACCTAATATTGAAGCCTGCTACGCTGACACCACATTTCCGTCAAGTGCGTATTCAGTGTCAGGAGCATCGGCTCTTTCTGAAATGTCACTAGAGATTTATGAAGCTCTTTCATACGATGAGGGTAGACAATAAGGAGTTTTAGTAGACCGTTTCCGCATAGCGCTCCGTAATCCGCCACAAGACCTTGAACTATGCAGACAAGGCTGGCGGCGCGCATGCACAGCTGCGGCGTTTTCTTTACGGATACCGTAGCGGAGGAGAAAAACGATCTACTGAAACTCCCTAATTTATAGAGTTGACAGATCATTGCTTCTGTAAAAGAAATAATAAAAAAAACTAGTGTGGGAGGATATGGCTAGTAAACTTTGTGATTTTTCTATAAAACGGATATAATCAGGTTGTCAAAGCTAACATAATAATTATTAAAATTTTATTTCTATGATCTAGTTTTTTATTCATCGTTAGTTTCTGAATTAAATTTTTTCATAGTAACATTTTTATATATTTTATTTTATGATATTGTATTTATTTGCATTTTATTATTATATCGTTGCTCATTTTACTTAATGATTTTATTTTGATATAACTTTATATTTCTGGTAATTTTCTGTTTATTTATTTATTGATTGCTTGATTCCTTACTTTCTCGTTTATGTGGTTAGGCATTTGACAAAACTAATGGCGGCTTCTTTCATTGTAGATGTACGGGAAATAAAGCATTTCGCAAAACTGCCTTCAAAAAAAAAAACACGAAAAAAAAAGTCAAAGTTCCTTTCGCACAAAAAAAAAAAAATAAAAAAAAAAACGTTTGTTCAGAAACTTGACGACATGTCCGTATTCTCATTTCGTTTTCGCCCATCTTTTGATTGATTCCCGAAGAGTCTTTCCCTCTATCTTCCTGTCTTTTATTGTGATTCGCGTCTGGGTTCGGAAATATGCTCTTTGCTCGACGAAAGCGGCGCCGCGACCGACTTCCCCATCCTCCCACTCCGTCCTTTCTTGGCGGACACGGCCAGCGACGACGGCAAGGATGCCGCCGCCGTGACAATCGTCGACCTTGAATCTTTCGGGATGCTGCGAGCTTTCTTCTTCCGGTCGCCGGGGCTGCGACGTCGGAGGCCATTTGCTTGGGCCGGCGGACGGCGGGAAGAGGGGACTGAGTGAATATCACCCAGAGGACAAGGCCTACGCCCAAACGTCATCACTGGTGGCACTAGTCCCTAGTGGATTCATGCAGCGCTGGCGCCAGCATGGCCGCCAGCGCGTCGCGCAGCGTCTCCCAACGAGCGCGACGCTTGCACGAGGCGCCACCAAGACGGACGTGTCTGCCGCTTAGCGGCGATCCTTTGTCGAGTTGCTGCGTGTTCGGGGCGGGAATCCACTAACGATGACGTCATGCGCAGGCCTTGTATTCCAGGCGGTACTGAATGAGTCCGCGCACGTCGCTGCACGCTCGGCTGCCGCGCCGCAGCGCCCGCCCTTCGTACGGTCTGCGCCATCGCTGCCCTGATGAGACGGAACGCTTCGTCCGTCCCGTCCATCCAGACCCGGCGGAGCAGCAGCGACAAAAGAAGCGAGTTGGGGATCGCGCAAAGAAAAATCGGAACGGGGAATTGTCAGAAGGGACGTGTCGACAGGAAGCCGATCCTTCAGTCGGTCCATTTTTGTTTCCTTCTGGTTTTGCTTCTTGTTTTGTTCGTGGTGGAAGTCGGGTAGCGTACGGGGTGGGCCTCCCTGGGGATCTGTGCTACGGAAACGTTTCTGGACGTGTGGGGATAAGTAAGACGGAAACGAGAAAAGGATGAGCGAGGAAGCGATTGAACGAAAAAGGAAAAGGGGCAGCATGGGAGTCATGAACGTCATCTGATGTTTCTATTGTCGCGTGAAAGTGAAGGCTCTAGGTGCGGAATGGCACTGGCATAGACGCTCTCGCTCTCGAGAGAACGGTTCCTGCGCATGCGCAGTAAACGCGTCTCATTTCGGGCAAACGCGGTTGCCTACGAACATCGGGCCAGAGTACGTATAACATGTCACTGTGTTATAGGGTTAGACATGTAATGGCAATAATGACACTTCGTTACTTTATTAATTTCATTACCCTCGAGGCCCGGAAGCATTACAGAGAGAAGGTACACAAACAAAACAAACAAAATTCGGAATAAAAACAATAATATTACAAAATATGCAGTGAATGCATGAACATTCGAGGGTTACATTTATAAATAGGGTTGGTCGTTGCAGTTATAAATTAATGGAATTTAAGATAGTGACACCAAAACGCGGGAAGGTGATTTCATTCGGATAACGTTCTGCATACGAAAGAGTCGATTTGGGCAGTGGGGAATACATGGAGAAGGACGAAGGAGCTGGTCTTTCAGAGCAAGGTTAGTGCAGTAACGTGCAGATCGCAGCATTCGCTTAAGTGCCAGGAGGCTCCCCGTGAACTCGACGTTTAGCGGCGCGCACCGCGAGTCAGCGGCCCAGCACCGCACATTTCAGCCCGGCCTTCTCAACTCTCGCCTGTCAGGGAGGAGAAACAGTGGGAGAGGGGGAAAGGGGAGTGTCAGCACGGGAATGTTTACGGCTCGTTTGGCGCCCCGTTGTTGTTGGGACGTCGCGCACCCGAGGAGACGGCAATCTGAGACTGCCACGCTGGAGAGCATCAGCAAGACGGATGCGGGGCGACAATTCCTTCCGGCATGCAGACGAGTGCACGAGGAAATAAATGCCCGTCAACGCGGTGCGCTTATCATTCACTCTCAGAAGCTTCTGCGCGTATGCTGCCCTGCGGTGCACGCGGAACACCGACCATAAATCATTTTCCTTTCTCCTGTTTGGTTATCGAGGTAAGTGGTCGGTACCATGCTCCATTGTCACCATTGAAGCTCCCCTTTTATGAGAGAACGATATCCATCGCCCTACTCATGGCCTACGCTGGTTAAAGGAACACCGAGAATTGATGATAACGGCATCGCAGGATGTACTATTGTCTTTAAGATGGCGTGCGAGAATTTCATGAGAGTGTGGTAAGTTGCGTTTGCTTCGTCTTTGAATGGCAAAGCTGGCAGCACGTACTATACTGTAACAAATTACGAGGGAAGCTCGAAGCACGTGGAGCGAAAGCTCGCGCTTCAATCCTCACTCCTGTCAGTTTCAATCTGGACGAGCATCGTACCGGGATCTGGCTGTGCATCACTACTGCGTGATATGTTGATTCAAGTTAAAGACCCCATGCGAGCAGTCGCGCTGCCCTAGTTAAGTTTCTCATCTATGCGCGTGTAACAATG
Organism: Ixodes ricinus; assembly: GCA_037355805.1. Lineage (NCBI taxonomy): Eukaryota > Metazoa > Arthropoda > Arachnida > Ixodida > Ixodidae > Ixodes > Ixodes ricinus. The sequence continues at coordinate 13,374 of JAZHYW010034401.1, read as the reverse complement.
CCATCAAAAACCCTGGCACACTAAACTCACGCTGCCCAAACATCTAACGTCAAAAGTGACTTTGTCCCTGTAACAAATTTCATTCATTAAATGACCTCTCGGTAAAAATTCGTACTTGAATTTGGAACTTTATAATGAGGGTAATTTAGTAACGTAAATAATTACCCTACTTCGTTAATTTCAATAAATATTACTCGCCTTTGGTTTCATTCGAAAAATATAAATTACCTTGAGAGAAACGAAAAGCTGCGTCAGTACGTGAAGGGATAAAAGAATATTTGCGAAGTAAGCGCCCTTACATTTGGAAAGTAATGTCATTGAGATTAGTTAAAGGGCTGCCTAAATTTGTAATAAAACTCGAAATGGTGAAATTTGTCGATGCAGGTAGGAAAAGCCTTTACGGAAAGCTCCTGGAGGAGGAGGAGGAGAAGGAAGAAAACTTTATTGGTGGCTTTTCGCACGATTATCGCTTTTTTTCCCGCTCCTCTCGGTCTGAGCCCTCAGTCCAGGGCGCCGTTGGCTCCGGCTATCCGGCTGACCCGCTCGATCAGCTGTAGCTGGTCGTCAGGCGCTGTGCTGGACAGTGCAGCCTCCTGGAAGCCTCGGTGCAGCAGCCAGCATTTCACCGAGACATCTTCTTCGAAGCTCGAAAAATTGAAAACGAGGAGCTTTTCTGTTTTTCAAGCGCACTTTGCGACGTAATTTAATTACTTCCAAATAACTTTTACGGAGCTCAATAACTTAAAAAGTAATGTAATCTTTTTGTTTTTTACGATATTAGCAAAGTTTGCCCACGTGTAATGCATTCTACTCCACTCAAATTCCCAGCGCAGAGGACGCCACTACCGGATGGAGCCTAATCAAGCAGCGGATCGTCATGGCGCTGGTCGTCTTTGTGTATTTCTTATTGCCGACTAAGCCATATATTGCGCAGTGAATGCGTCGTGATCCTTCGCTTTCTTTCTGCGCGTGATTGGTTCAGCCGACACACAAAGACGACTGGCGCGTGACGAAGCACTTTTGGCGCTGCTAAATTCACTCCATTGGATCGTAGCCGTCTTGTGTGGTCGGACTTCGTTTGATTGGAATCGAGTTGAGTGAAATTTGTTTTTCACGATTGTTCGTATTTCGAATTTGTTTCTAATGAAAGGTGGTGTTTTCCCACTGCAGTATATGGTGTAGTAAGCGCGAGAGAAAGCAAGCGCACTGACATACGCAAAACGTACTTGGACGGAATAAAGGTCGACTATCACTGACCTCTATCTACGGAGCGAGCTTGGCAAGTGACCAGGCTCTAACGTGACGTTTCACGTGCTCATATTGTGCCTGTAATGTCACATCAAAAGAAGTATATTTCTTGGTAACAAAATTTGTTCGGCCTCTTCATCAGGCATGCATAATGTTTTAACAAAGTTGGACGTGAGCGCGTTGGTTTTCAATAACTCGTTACAGAAAGAATAAACAAAAAGGTCCGTCCTCCTCCGTCCTTTTTGTTTATTCTTTCTGTAACAAGTTGCAATGTTTACGTATTCACGTCATGTCTTTAGTGTCACAACCAACGTTAGTGAATTAGCTCAGTTAGGGAACGGCCCATAAACGCTGCTTCCACGAGCAATCACCCCCCCCCCTTCCCCCAGGCTCACCTCCCGTCATTCGACGCGCCACCGTTTCGAGGACGTCCGCTGTGGTAACTGCAGTGTATTCTTGGAACACATGCTTTTGAAACACAGCGTCTAGATGGCCTTTCACCGTCCTCTTTGGAACACACAGTTTTGAAACGAAAACCTAGATGGCGCTTCAAACGACGGGAGGCGAACTGAAGGGAATGAGGGGGGTGCCCCCTCCGCGGGAGTTTCACAACTGAGCATATCTAGTAACGTCGGTCACAACTAACAAAACTCTTTTTTTTTTCTTCTTGCATCGTCGTACAGATAGATAAAAAGCTCCTCAATTAGCGCCATACCTCAACTAAGAAATTACATCGTTCAGGATATGAAACTGAACTTGGAAAACTGTCAAAGTTCCGACCTTCCTGATCTCTAACTTTTATGTTAGTACCGAACAAGCAAACTACAAAGCAACAAAAAAAAAAAAAAACGCTTGACGGACGACGCATTATCTGCGCGCTTTCTAGAGCTTCATATGCCTCGAGACATAACGCGTGAAGCGCCATCTAAGCCACAAACCGACACTAGGCTCAAGGGGGCTCAGGGGTGACGGAACCTTCAACATTGGGAAAACACGAGACTGAGGAACGAAGAATATGAAAAGCGCAAGCAAAGCTTTCAAAACTCAATGCTCGGAGCAGGAGAAAAAAAGAAAATTCCGACGACGTCGAGCAAAAAATATATATATATATATAAAAGAAAGAAACAGAAGTTCTTGTTTGACGAAACAAAAGCGCTTTGCCGAATTCTGTGGGACTTGTTTTTGTGCCTTCACGAGGTCTTTCGCGTGTGCTTGGGAATCTCGGGAGGCTTTCTTCCTCCGCGTATGTAATGTTCGTGTTTCTCTGCCGTCCGTCTGAAATGTGCCGTCTTATTCGCACTTTCCACCGGCGACATAGTTTCCATCTCGCGGATTTCGAGCCAACAACTCCGCGGGGGCTCGTCGCGACGGGCGCATTTCAACGTCACAATAACGTGTTCGCTTTTCTCTGCTGCACAGGAGAATCTGACCGATGGCGAAAAGCGACAAAGTCGCAGCTCTCCTACTGCGCGCACATCATATACAAAAGACACGATATCCGCTGCAGACATGATGACAGAAGTACCTGCGGACATGCAAAAAATATTCTCGAAGCACGTTTGCTTCCTACACTTGTGTGCTTCGAACATGTCTGCCGCCAGGTTTTGTGTGACAAAAGTGTCAGGGCCGTCATACAAAGAAGAAACAGGCCTCAGACACTGTCTATACCCTGCCTTTTCTATGATGTTTCTAAAGCTAAATTGTTTAGAGTTTCTAAAGAAAAAAATATACACATGGTGTAGGTAACCGAGAAAAAAAAAACAACTTAATTAGACAGACTTGTGCCAGCAAATTAACAAAGGTAACGTAGTCCACGTGATCGCGACGACCTCCGCACCCACCTATACTCCGTGTCACTAGTTGTGTGCAGTGCAGGCGAAGGCAACGCCAGGCGAAGAGAGAAAAGGCGAGCACTAGGAAGGCGGGACGGGAGAGGAGGGCAATGGAGGGCGCGGGGAGAAAGGGAGAGCACTAGGAACGTTAGAGAGGAAAGGAGGTTTCTCTCCTCGTCCCCAGCCTTCCTAGTGCTTGCCCTTTCTCCTCTCGCCTGGTGTTGCCTTGCCTGTACTGCACGCAACTAGTGGCACGGAGTGTAGGTTAGCTATTATACACCTTAGACAGTTGAGAACATTCTACGCCAAGCCCATACATGTAGCAGGATTTGATTCGTATATTCTAAAACACCTAACATAGAACAAAGAATAAAGATTACAACCGGGATTTAGAAGCTGCTTTACCTTATCTTCGTTCGCCAACACGCTATGAACTCTTCTACTCCACCTCCGGCAATACCCGTGGTGCCCTGCGTTCCTAAACAGTGAATTGTTTGGCGAGAAAACAGGAAACCTCGATTTATCTTCCAAGAAAAAAGGCGTTTTCTTTCTTTCTTTCTTTCTTACTTTCTGTTTTTACGTGCGGTGTCACCAGTTTCTCGACTTATTGAAAATACTGGATTGATGACAAAACCTCTATGCGCTTCCGTTGGCTTTATCATAACATAAACTAAAATATAAAAGCCAAACCACAAGGGGCGTCTTTTCACGCGCTTCGCCCGCGCCAGCGTATACGCGGGTCGTTCGAGGCATAGCCTCCTATATACTGACAAGGCCTGGCAGATCCCCACGAGAAGCGGCCGCCGAAATGGAAAAGGTGGAGAGGCAGACAACGGATGAGAGGAGAGCCACGTGACTTGCGCCCCGCTGCGGCGAGACGCCGAAACACACTTCTTCCGAGTGAACAAGTGTGTTTCGGGTCCTCGCCGCTGCAAAAGGTCTGCGCTGACGTCCGGGTTCCCCCAGAAATGGCTCTTTGATGGTCTGTGCTACCAGAGCCTCGCGCTCCAAATCTGCGACCGGGAACTCTATGGCTCCGTCGTCGAACTGCCAGGCTTTGTGAGTATAGAGGAAGAGAAGAAGCCAAAGAATAAATAGATCGGAGAGAGGAAGTGTATCAAACTGGAGTTAGGGGAAAACAACAGCTGGATTTTATTGGTTGGTAATAAGGGAATTTTTGTAGGTCGTACATTTCTAGTAAAAAATTCGGTAAAAAAGAAAAAAATCCTCCTCCCTTTTCCAATATCCCAAATACTTTTGACGCGCCACTGCCTGCAAGTCTTTCCAGAACTATTCAGATGCGTTGCAGACTTCAAACAATAGCGCGCCATTGAAACCGAAGTTATCTTTTCATTCGGAGTCACTTTCGCCACTCGGAAGGGAGCCAGTGGCAACCCAAAGGAAGAAGACTTTCCTGGAAGAACGTCTTTTTATTTTTATAGGGCCCTCCCTGAAAATCAAAAGGGTTAAGCTTTTCAAAGAAAAAAACAAAACAAAACAGAAACAGATTGTCCTTTCAGTACAGCGCACTGCCGCGGTTCGCCTTCTAATTGGACCCGGGTTCGTCGGCTGGCGCGTCGGAGCGCGCTGGCTCTCGTTGCGACAACGGCCATTGGACGCAGAACGCGTAGTCCCGGCTTTGCCAATTAGCGCTGCCACTGGCTACGGCACCTCGTTACGCTGATGACCTTCTTTGTATTCCCCGGTGAGGGAGTGCCCGGAACCCACCTCCCCTCCATTCCCCTGTTTTCCTCTTATTTTTGCGACGGAATGAAATGGCTCCACGAGACCTAAGACTACTCAGGGTGAAGCGCCCTCGCTTCTGCGAGGTTGACGTCTTCGTGCATCGCTTACGCACGTTGAGTTTAGCAATTTAGTTTTATCGCGGTATGTCTCTCTAGTTTATGCATTTTTCATAAAATATATTACACCAGTGATAGTCTAAACGAGTTGCTCTTTAGAGCTCCCACATATGTGTCATCCTGTACCGACCGAAAGTCTAGAAATACTTCTACTTTGACTCATTTGTCCCCAAAACAAGCCTGGACAGGAACCCCCTTCCCATCACCGTCGTCTCTCTCACCGATACTTTTCACTTAAACCCTGCAGTATCTAATAATCTGTCGTAGCCGCTCTTTGTACATATTTCTTTGTTGAAACAAAATATGTTTACCACCCGCTCCCCTCTTTAACGCCTAATGGCCCTCAAAGTAAATAAATAATAATGTCTGGAAGGCGTCATATTTCTCTACACTCCCAAATGCTCCTGCATGCGTAATTCTTCGCGATGCACTCGAAGCACCAATCACTGGTCTCCCGCTAATGAGTTTACCCATTGAGAAGGATGAACCGTATTGCGTCACAATGGGCATGCGATCTAGGTGGCAAAAAAAGCATCAACTCATTTTGCCAATGAGGCAGCATGGCAACTGGAGCTGATGCCTACGTCCTTATAAACTTTCTGAACTGACTAAATAAAGACAATGATTCGTGTTCTGAGTCCGTCGCAGTGCGATATAAAATCAATAACTTTTGACCTTTCATCTTCTCAACTTCTTACACGGCTGACGGTGAACCATACTTTCAAAGGTGTGTGATTCTGTGCTGCACCGCGGAGCTCTCGAAACAGCACCTCATTGGGCTTTATTTAATCAGTTCATCCAATCCAAACGGCGATCAAGGGTGATGAACCAATGAATTGCCGTGGACGCGTTTCGATATCGATGAGCATCGTTCCGGCGTGCGGTCGTGTATCGCTACTGCGTGATGCACGTTAAAGACCCCAGGCTAGCGGTTGTTCTGCACTGGCTAAATTTATCCTCTACAGCTGAGAGACAAGTGGCCAGTTGAGGCAGACTAAGTTGAGGCTGTATAAACATGCCGATACCACAATTTTGCCCCTGAGCGGCATGACCATTCAAGAACGATACCAACCGCCAGTGTCATTGGCTATGCCGATTAAAGGAGAAACAATAATTGTTGTTTGAACGCTTCGCAAGGCTGTGTTGTGTTGTGCCTAACACTCAACAAAAGTATTTAAGATAAGATACTAAATATCCATTTGAAAATGTGTTTAGAGTAGTATTCAAGTTATTTTCAGCACTAACTATCTTGAGTAGAGTACAAATACTTTGAAAAAGTAATGGAATTACATTCGAAGATACTTGGCAAGTTTAGCAAGCTGGTAATATAAGAATGAAAAGTCAGAAAGGTGTGCTCTATTTCGTGATGACTTCTCTGAGAATCACATTTTGCTGTGATCTTTATGATCATTCAAGGAGCACTTTGGCTGCTTCAATTGAAGTTTACTCTGAAATAGTTTGGGATATGCAACATAATGCGTGCCGAAATATTTTAGGAACAAACGGGACCCATGTATTGTAGACATGGCACCTGCCGCGCTCTAGTTTGACAGCAGGCTCGGCTCATGACGGCTTTTGCAATAAGTTCGTAATATGCTTCGCCGCGATTCAGGGGACTTGACATGTAGTCCGGCATTGCATATAAAAAACAGCCGAACTAGAAGGTGATCAGGAAGCCGCACGGTATTGATGAGCACGCGAGTGAATGACACACGTGCACGCTCAGGAGAAACGTCGACTCAAGGACAGGAGCGTCTGTCGCTGATTAGCAACCAAGAGCGAGTACTTTGTCCCCTCAGTCAAAAGCGAGGAGGGCCACCTTTACCTTCAACTGTAGTCCATCTATCTTTCTTCCATGATATATATATATATATATATATATATATATATATATATATATATATATATATATATATATATATATATATATGTTGGGAAGGTTAGGAGGGAAACACCTGAAACACAGGTGAGTGTCTACAAAACAGCATCTAAAACCCCTTCCCTTGCCCCCTTGTGCACCAGCTAGAAGATGGTCAAGATTCCAGAATCAGAATCCACTAGTTTATAAATTACCTCACCTGGCGGAAAACCGGTTTCGAAACTTTTAAGGACAAAACAATGCGCGCATTTGCAAGGAGATCAAAGAAACGCTTTTGAACGAGCTTCGGAGCAAGTGTTAAGCCACAACAGGAACACAAGGAGCTTTCGGGAAGGCGAATCTAGGTCACTGCAGTTCGATAAAGAATATCATTCTGGCCGAGGGAGGGCCTGTGCTCGCATGAAAACGTGTTCGCGCATTTTCATGCTGGAACCCCCTGAACCGGTGTATTTCTGAAAACGGTTCATTGTGATCGTACTGTGTGTTGGCGTCACAAGACTCCGCTGACGGAACCACTCCAGCTCCAGACCAAAGATGGGGTCTGAGTATAAAATCCGGATGATGTCACCAACACTTTTCTGGCTCCAAGCATGACGTGCCCTTCAAATACAAATTGAAAAAGAAAAAAAAAACAAGTGGACAAGAGGACAAGAGGATACATAGAGGGCGGGCGTACTTGGGGCTATCCATTTGGTCTTTTGTTGGCATGTGGAGACTGCGTTTTGCTCGTGCCTTGTTTCCTGATCCTGTGTTCGGTCGTTTGGCTCGAAGTTTGCAATCGGTTCAGCATTTTTCCTGGAGTCTGACGATCCATCGTTACGTAGATTGTTCCTGCCAAATTGTTTTCCCAAGGTTGCAAAATGTATTTTAGATACTGAGCACAAGATACTGAGAAATGTAAGTAGTGAATAATTTAGACTAAACGTATTTGCAAGATACCAAAATACTACCGAAAGTATTTGAAATACAGTATCTTGTGTAGCGCATTTAAGATAAGCACAAGTCTGGGCTGTGTACATGCCGATACTTCCGTAAGTATATAGGCGATTCTGTACAATACAAGCGAAATCGGCAAACTTCAGATTCTATATCTATCGTCGTTGTTTTACGTTCCGAAAGATTTTGTTCTGCGGTCTTCAAATCGTGCTCGTGTTTACAGCTGTCAGTTCGTTCAGCTCAAAAATGTTGATCGCCGACAGCCTTGGGCCCCGTTAAGTGTCATCGGAGTCGAAAACTTGGACGGCTGGGCCTCGCGTCTCTATATAACGAAATCAGAGGCACACTTTCAACAGAAACGTCCTCTTCATTTTTTGTGCTTTGACGCACTCTCGTTGTGTAACATCACTAAACAAATAAGTAAAAAAACAACAAAAACGACACAAAAGTTTAAAAAGCATGCCCTAAGGACGCTTTTTTCTAAACCCGAACATCACTTTCTGGAGGGGAGCCAGCTAAACGGTCGGCAGGCAATTCTGAAAGGAGCTGTCAGATGTAGCTGCTTCCACGGACTTTTATGTCCTAGTTATTTACGCTCGAACACCGGAGAGCAGCTTTGCCGTTCCCCTCGTCCCCCCCCCCCCTCCCCGCCCCGCCCCCCACACACACGCACACGCACACATATTTCAAGAAAAAATATCGATGGCAATGTACCAGAAATTTAAATAAGAACGGCAAGAGTTTTTTTTTCTTTTTTTTTCATGTGTCGTTGCGGAGTGTGTGCGTGGGCAGAGAGGAATTATACTAGCTTCGCACTCTTGTTTTAGTTTCATTTTCCCCCCCCTGGAAGATTGTTATAGTTTTCTTCATTTTATCTGTTCGCTACACTGTTTGGATGAGTCGGTGCATCGCTATCCTCAGTTTCACTCCAAGTCCGACTCCTGCCGACGAAGACGATTATTCACACACAGAAAAGAGAGCAGTATCACGGCGCGTTCACTTTGCCTAATTGAATCAATCGGTGATAGAAACAAAAAGAAGAGAAAAGGTGATGTGCGCCGTGACGGTGCACTTTTCGCGCTGCTTAATTTGCTCCATCCGATTGTAGCGTCATCTGCGGTCGGACTTATAATTAAAAGGTGTATAGCAATTATTTAAAAAAAGATTCGTCGTCATGGAACATTGCAAATATCATTCGTTCGTGTAAATCACGAAGGAATGATATCAAGACTCACATTCACGGTCAAAAGATGAGCCAATATTTATTTGTTTTACATTCAATTTATGCAAACTATTAAAACATATTATCTGCAAATACATAATGAAGTTTTCTTTTGGGAACTAGTAAAATTTAATGAAATTTTCAGCACGATTTTGGATGAGGGGTTTAGGGCCATTTTTTTAATTTATGGTAAACCGCAGCGCCAGAGGCAATACTGCAATGGAATAAGGAGTGCACAATAGCGTTCAATAAAAATAAGGAAAAAAAACGACTTTTCGGCCAGCGTAAATAAACAACGCATCGCAGAAAGCTGAAACTGGGTGAGAATGTGACGCTAGCAGTGGGTACAAAATGCGAACATTTGAGCATATGACATCACCTGAATCAAAAGAAAAAAAAGAAATTTACTTTTGTGGAGCGCATTGGTGATAAAGCTAAATACTAGAAAGAATAAAACACAAAGAACGGACAAAACATGGGCTGTTTTGTCCGTCCCTTCATGTTTTATTCTTTCTGATATTTAAAAAAAATATGCTTCTCTATGAGCCGACGTCCACCCAAGCCTAATATTCATCAAACGGAAATTTGAGGTTGCGGGCGTCTGTAGCCTTTCTTTCAGTGAAAAAAAACAACAAAAAAACTTGTCAGTGAGAAAGGAAACAATATCGTCATTCTTTTCACTGAAATAAATGCTTCAGACGCCCACAGCCTCAAATTTCAGTTCTATAAATATTTTTCTTCTTTTTTTTATTTAGGTAAAATTATGTGCTCAAGCTTGGGCATTTTATCACAACCGCTAGCGTCACGTTCTCACGAAGTTTCAGATTTCTGCAATGCGTAGTTTGCTTCTGCGGGCCGAAAACCCGTGTTTTATTTTCTCCATTGAACTTGGACGAATCATGTAGTGGGTTTATGCATAAGGTGAACTAACAAAACAACACACAGTTCACAACCTATTGACTGATGACACGGTCATAAAAAAATACGAATTATTTGCTGGTTCGAGCAACCGCATTAGAAAAATAAAACTTACACAACAGGTAATGACATGAACAGATCAGTAGAAAACAATGTTAGCAAGATTATCACTCTCAGGTAACATCTCACCGAAAAAAGAATGACATAACATTTGCACATAAACTATTTTCTTACTCATGACAGCCGGCCCCAGTAACGTACGTCAGTCTGTCAGAAAAGAGAACATTAGGCGAGGTTGAAACAACCTCCATGAGGTAATTCTCTTCACTCTCTTCGGGTGTTAGCAAACAAAATATTTTTATATGTTGGGTACAGACTTGTGCTCGTTACTTGAAATATGTAATGGATTACAATTATAAATTACCGAGCCTCAAATGTAATGGATTACCGTTACAAATTACTTTCGCTTCAAAGTAACGGATTACTTTACTCGTTACGTTACAAATTACTTTCACGTTACTTTTTCCGTAAACTTATCAAGAAAACAATAGAAACAATTTTGATATTTTTCGAAAACCTTCAGCAACGCTACTTTTCATTTCTCATACGCCTGTGTTATGGTAGTCCTTATAAAAATAAAATATTGTATTTAAGAGAAAGAGTGTAGGTGCACTCCGTTCACCTGTAAGCTGACAAGGCACCGAAAGCTGCAACCACACCCGCTAGCTTACGGGCTCCGGAAATGATCCCTGGAATTGTGCAGACAAAGCTAGCGGTGCGCATGCTCAGTAGCAGCGTCCATTTCCGCTACGAGATTCGGAGCTAAAGAAGCGGTCTACGAAAGCTCCCTTTTGACTCGGGTGTTTCGCCTGTTATTCCCAAGGAAAGGAAAACTTGGTTCTAACGTTACAATGTATAGTAATGCAGAATGCAGGTGTCCCAGCTTACCTTGATGTGTTTCCGTAGGTTAGAGTTTGTTGTTCTTGCTGATGACAATGTGATTTTTTTGGCAAACAAAGTATGCACTGAAACTCTAGGTTTCCATTCTCCTTAATACCCTGAATTTTGAACATCTCATTAATAGATGGCCATGGAGACGCCGGACACTCCATGACCGAAAGCTTGACCAGTAAGAAAGAAAGTGGCGGTTACGGGTTATCGATCGTTCATCGGTTCTCACTTTCATACCAATATTCGTAGAGGCCAGAAGAGGGAAGGGCATAGAGAGCGAGAGAAGCGGTGGCCGTCGGTCTCACAAAACAATAGAGAATCACACCACTTTCACGCGTCCTCTGTCTCTCTCTGTCAGCACTCCCTAGATGGCCTAACGCCCCCCCCCCCCCTCTTATGTTGACAGTTGACTGTAAAGTGAGGAGTGGACTCGACCACCATGCCCAGACAAGTAAGCCAAAATAAGTATCGTCCGTATCCTCGAAGACGATGCTCTTAGCCTCGCGCCGGGTGCTTTTCAGCCGTGCCTCAAGAGCGTGCTAGAATAAAGTAGGGCACATCAAAGACAAAGAGAATTCGACCCCCTCGCGCGAGGCTACATCGTCTGTTACGTGAGTTGTGAATTCGCGAATCGAGGGGGTACGGACCCGCCTTTGATGTCTGTGCAGGTGGCGGGAGACGTCGAAAAAGTCTGGAAAGGGTGAAACGGTGTAAAAGACAAAAACAAATGAACACGAAGAGCATTCTCGTTTCCAGGAAAAGAAAAACACGATGGAAGGCGACGGAGAGCCTACTCGGCGTTGTCTTACTTGATCTTTGTCTTTCGTATATGTGTACATGCCTTTTCCGTTTTTCTAGTGGTTCTAGTGACCGGTCATACAAAAAATCGTGTTTTCTTTACAGCTATTTTCCCCTTCCTGATGTTTTCTATTTTCTTGAACTTACTCTCTTTATGCTGCTGAATGTTCTGCTCCTTTTGCTCCAATTACTGTATTATGCTCATCTTTTTAAAAAGTAACGAGTAAGTAAAGTAATCCGTTAGCAATATTTTGTAACGAAATTACATTACAAATTACTTCGGAAAAAAGTAACACGGCAATTACAAAATTACTTGAAAAAGTAACGGATTCACAAGTAATTCGTTACTTGTAACGGATTACTTCCCAAATCTGGTTGGGTAGGGGTGTGGTTTTTTATTTTGTTTTATTTATCTAATCTACGAGATACGATCCATCTCGTAGACTAGATCAATTAAAATAAATTTAGTTTACGAGATACCAAAGCGTCTCGTAAATTCAACTCAATTTCTACTTATCTGACATGGTTCGACCATGCATGGTACATAGTTTGAAGAAATTTTAAGCTAAAACGTAATCTAAAACCCAGTGGTTCCCAGACTAGTTGCTCTTTATTAGCAATGACACTTTCCATATAAATGTAATTTGTTTAATAAATATGGCAACCTCATTTTGCATTTTCTCAATTAATTTTTCCACTAGAAATAGCTATCTTTGGCTTTCCACAAAACACTGGTGTATTCTATGATTGGCGTGACGTTAAAATAAAACAAAGATATTTTTACTTTCGGAGGAATTCGTCTCAAATAAATTGAATTACGATTGGGTTCTCATGTGCGGAATCTAAGTGAACAATTCATGATAGATCTCGTGTATATTGAGCATCCAGAGGAACATACTATGTTTATCTTCTTTAGCGGTACACCGAGTTGTGTATGTGAAAGGAGATGGTTGACATTGTGAAGTAAACATTGAGTGGTCGCATACGCAATACTTCACCTCATTTTTAATTTTTACTGAAATTCGACCAACATCTTAGAAAACCAAGCAGTCCTGCTTCGACTTAATATAGTGGCATTCACAGGAAATTAAGGCAGGGAGAAGTAAACGTTTACAGTGGTAGAAAAAAGGGGACACCGGTAAACTTCAACCGGTTCCACTAACTTCTTTTTCTGACTTAATGATGCGATATAAAGCGCAGTCACCCACGTAGAGACGAATGCTGGACATAATTTATGTTGAAATGTCATTTATACATATTTAAAATATGAGCGACCTCTAACACCAATCTCTGGGGGACACCCGACGTTTCGCCTTAGGAAGTTTACGTTTTGTCGTTAACTAAAGCTGCCGATTTTCTATTTTCTCGATCATCAGTAAGCCAGTTAAAAACACTGTCCGAGACTTTTAACTACTCTATCTTGGTAGAATTCAACTATAGTCCCTGCCAGCTTAATAAACGCTGGGCGGGCGATCCCCGTGCAACTTATTATCGCTGCAGCCATGGAGACATTAAAGGATGCCGAAGAACGAATCACCCAGCAAAACGTGTGAGCCTCACATACTGAATTTCTTCAGCTGTCACTCAATATAGCTTTGTGTCGCATCAAAAACCACTTCCGAAGCCATGCTAGGGTCCAAAATTATTTCTGTCTACACTAAAAACAAAGCAAAAAACACCTTCTTGAAAGGTTTTTTGACGCCCCAAGAACTCTTTCAGCTCGTAAAA
>JAZHYW010034400.1:7500-10290 GCA_037355805.1 Ixodes ricinus | reverse complement strand
TCAATTCTGTTAAATTCCAGTTGCCATTTTTTAAGGGAGATGTATCATATAAAGTCAGGGGGTAGAACTGGCTCTGAAACCGACTAGACCGCAAGGGAACATAAAAACAAAACAGTTCTTAACAAAAGTGATGAAATAATACTTCCCGTTTACAACCTTATGTAAAAACATCAAATCATGTTAACGTCTATCGAGAAAAAGTGCACAACCCTAATTTTTTAAGTAGTACATCAAAGTTGTAGTAACACTTGCGCCCAAAATGCCTGTCATAGGTTATGCCTATGAAGCGTCTTTGAACGCGCTCAATAGAGCGGCTTGACGCAGTGTGGTTTGAAACCATTCCAAACAATTGAAGCAAACTCCAGCTTTGTACGCACCGCCCAGCAAAATAAACGCGCAAGACAACCGGGCGAAGAAATTTGCCTCGTAAAACGAGATATCGCCTCAAGATTCCTAAAAGAGGCAGTACATATAGCTGTAACAAGATTATTAAAATTTAAAGAGGAATCAGCAAAAACTCCGAGGTCATAAATGACGGACACTCGGGAGATGACGCTGCTGTTTATTGTGTAAGGGAACACAAGTGAGTCTTGCTTGCAAGGTACGGAGAAGAAATCGCTTGTCATGTATACAATGTTTTTTAAAGTCATAGAGCTTCCCGTGAAGGTGCTTTGGTGGCGGCAGTGAAGGTGCATTTCGGTCAGCTTTTTTGTGTCCTTGCAGAGGTCTTACGGTGGACATCTGAAAAGTCCGGGTTTCTCTTTTTCTTTTTAATATTTAAAAATACTGACAAGTGGCTCTTTGCTAACAACTTTTCGTTGTTCTGAGCACTCTATAAAAAGGTTACATTGTAGAGTTTGTCTTTGAAGAGGTAATTAAAAATGTAATACTTGCCACGCAGTGACGATCAGCGAATGAGGTGCAGTTGCACCGCATGCCCCTTCCCATCTCAAGCCATGTTAGAGGGAATTAGAGGAGATCCTCCTTCTGCGAAAACACTTACGATGCTTCTGTTAAAGAAGATGTGTGAACATGTTTACTAGTAACAGCCTTTAACTTTCCTCGAAACTAGCATGTGATGTGTTAAGGCTATCATATTTTGACTGGAATAATTACAGATAAAAATAATAGCTTAATAACGTATGCACATGTTACATTTTCAGCTTCTTGAAAAATAAATGCAAAGCTTCAGCCTTGCAAAGTGACCTTGGATTTTTGCGAATTTTCTAAACCTCTGTGCACAAGACTCCTTTTTTCCGCCATCAAAATTTTCACAGAACGTTACACTTTTACGGACACTAAACATTTGTTGCAGACTTCGAAAACCATTGGTATTGCATAGAGATATGTCAAAGTTGCATGTACAAAGGTCAACGCTTATGAGTGTTTGTAGTCTTTCATTACAGAAAACAAAAAGTTTTACACTTTCGGCAGCTAAACATTTTGTTTTTATACAGTTTTATTCTAATAAGGTACAATAAACGTCACTATACTTCTCAGCCACTGTATCTTCTTTGTTGGATTTTACCTATTGCCAGTGACAAGTTGTAGATTCTAGGCACCTCTTGTTTTCCTTACATACGGTATTATTTTGTATTTGTATTACTTATATCGGATTGTGCGTGAAGAATTTTCGGTCGTTGTTATTCGCCGATGACTTGAAGTTACTTTTTTATACTCGGTTACTCAATGACTGCGCACTTTTACAAGACGATGTGTTACGCCTGCTAAAGTGGTGCTCGGCAGATTTTTGGTTAATCAATCCCGATAAAACTAAAGTACTCTCAATGGGCGGAAAGAGGAACTCGATTTTTAAATACTTGTGTTCTTGGTTCTACTACAATTTTGCGTGTGTCTGTAGTTCGTAACCTTGGCGTTTATTTTGATGATGATCTTTTTCCTCTATGTCTGCCAAACTGTCGCAACAGCTGTAAGATTCCTGGGCTTGGTTTTCTGTTTGATCATATGTTTTTAAAGTACATTGTGTCTTATTCGCTTATTTTGTAGTCTAACTCGTTCTCGGCTTGAGTTCGCAAGTGTTGTGTGGAATTCTACCTCAGCAACCGGTGCATTTCAAATTAAAAAAAAAATTCAGAAGATGTTTATCTGAATCGTTTATGATCGTTATTTAAAACGAAGGGCTTTTTATGACTACACGAACATCGTCAAGACTTTCGGCTTACGAATGCTGTCAAGTCTAAGAGTTGGTCGCAACTCACTACTCTTACAAAGAATAATTCATGACCAGATAGACAGCAGCCTCTCTGTGTTATCTTAACTTTCACGTGTTTCAACGTTTCAGTAAGCAGGCCAGTTTGTTTTATCCTGGCTCTCAGAAGAAACTTTGTCCGATCTGACGTATTCAACTGTATTTTAATGCCATATGACCAAATACTTCTTTGGATGCTTTTACAGACTTTGTGTCTTTTAAGTGCGAACTAGAAATGTTTCCTTTCACCTCATAATCATATTGTTTTCCTATATATGCGCTGCTCACATTGCACGGACGTAATGTGCCCCCCATCAAGACTTCTGTCGTTCTGGGGAACAGAATAATAATAATATTAATAATGTATGTATGTATGTATGTATGTATGTATGTATGTATGTATGTATGTATGTATGTATGTATGTATGTATGTATGTATGTATGTAGGTATGTATGTATGTATGTATGTATGTATGTATGTATGTATGTATGTATGTATGTATGTATGTATGTATGTATGTATGTATGTATGTATGTATGTATGTATGTATGTATGTATGTATGTATGTATGTATGTATGT
>JAZHYW010034400.1:0-5000 GCA_037355805.1 Ixodes ricinus | reverse complement strand
ATGGCTCAAGTCTGGCACTTACTTTGGCACAACTGTGGCGGACCAGAGAAAGCCAAACTTGGCATGTCCGAAATACCCAAATTAGGCGTTGCTTTGGCAGTTATGGCTCAAGTCTGGCACTTACTTTGGCACAACTGTGGCGGACCAGAGAAAAGCCAAACTCGGCGTGGCCGAAATACCCGAATTAGGCGTTGCTTTGGCAGTTATGGCTCAAGTCTGGCACTTACTTTGGCACAACTGTGGCGGACCAGAGAAAAGCCAAACTTGGCATGTCCGAAATACCCGAATTAGGCGTTGCTTTGGCAGTTATGGCTCAAGTCTGGCACTTACTTTGGCAAAACTGTGGCGGACCAGAGAAAGCCAAACTCGGCGTGGCCGAAATACCCGAATTAGGCGTTGCTTTGGCAGTTATGGCTCAAGTCTGGCACTTACTTTGGCAGAACTGTGGCGGACCAGAGAAAAGCCAAACTTGGCGTGGCCGAAATACCCGAATTAGGCGTTGCTTTGGCAGTTATGGCTCAAGTCTGGCATTTACTTTGGCACAACTGTGGCGGACCAGAGAAAAGCCAAACTCGGCGTGGCCGAAATACCCGAATTAGGCGTTGCTTTGGCAGTTATGGCTCAAGTCTAGCACTTACTTTGGCAGAACTCTGGCGGACCAGAGAAAAGCCAAACTCGGCGTGGCCGAAATACCCGAATTAGACGTTGCGTTTGGCAGTTAGGTTTCAAGTCTGGCACTTACTTTGGCACAACTGTGGCGGACCAGAGAAAAGCCAAACTCGGCATGTCCGAAATACCCAAAATAGGGCGTTGCTTGGCAGTTATGGCTCAAGTCTGGCACTTACTTTGGCACAACTGTGGCGGACCAGAGAAAGCCAAACTCGGCGCTGGCCGAAATACGCCGAATTAGGCGTTGCTTTGGCAGTTATGGCTCACGTCTGGCACTTACTTTGGCACAACTGTGGCGGACCAGAGAAAAGCCAAACTCGGCGTGGCCGAAATACCCAAATTAGGCGTTGCTTTGGCAGTTATGGCTCAACTCTGGTACTTACTTTGGCAGAACTGCGGCGGACCAGAGAAAAGCCAAACTCGGCGTGGCCGAAATACCCAAATCAGGCGTGGCTTTGGCAGTTATGGCTCAAGTCTGGCACTTACTTTGGCACAACTATGGCGGACCAAAAGAAAAGCCGAACTCGGCGTTGCCGAAATACCCAAATTAGGCGTTGGTTTGGCAGTTAAGGTTCAAGTCTGGCACTTACTTTGGCACAACTGTGGCGGACGAGAGAAAAAGCCAAACTTGGCGTTACCGAAATACCCAAAATAGGGCGTTTGCTTTGGCAGTTATGGCTCAAGTCTGGCACTTACTTTGGCACAACTGTGGCGGACCAGAGAAAAGCCAAACTCGGCGTGGCCGAAATACCCGAATTAGGCGTTGCTTTGGCAGTTATGGCTCAAGTCTGGCACTTACTTGGCACAACTGTGGTGGACGAGAAAAAAGCCAAACTTGGCGTGTCCGAAATACCTGAATTAGGCGTTGCTTTGGCAAAGTTATGGCTCAAGTCTGGCACTTACTTTAGCAGCAACTGTGGCGGACGAGAAAAAAGCCAAACTTGGCATGCCCGAAATACCCGAATTAGGCGTTGGTTTGGCAGTTAGGGTTCAAATCTGGCACTTACTTTGGCACAACTGTGGCGGACGAGAGAAAAGCCAAACATGGCATGTCCGAAATACCCAAATTAGGCGTTGCTTTGGCAGTTATGGCTCAAGTCCGGTACTTACTTTGGCACAACTGGGGTGGACCAGAGAAAAGCCAAGCTCGGCGTGGCCGAGATACCTGAATTAGGCATTACTTTGGCAGTTATGGCTCAAGTATGGCGAACCAATCTCGGCGCTCCTCTGGCGTACCCGAGAAGAGCCAAACTTTGGCATGCCCTAGGATCGCCCAACTAAGGCTATAGTTAGGCACCGTACTTTGGCACTGATGATTGCCATGGTGCAAAAACCTAACTACGCCAAAGTTGGGCCCTTATGTTTGCCAGACCTTTGCCGAAGTTGGGCATTCGTCTGGCGTGCTACCTGGGTATGTATGTATGTATGTATGTATGTATGTATGTATGTATGTATGTATGTATGTATGTATGTATGTATGTATGTATGTATGTATGTATGTATGTATGTATGTATGTATGTATGTATGTATGTATGTATGTATGTATGTATGTATGTATGTATGTATGTATGTATGTATGTATGTATGATGTATGTATGTATGTATGTATGTATGTATGTATGTATGTATGTATGTATGTATGTATGTATGTATGTATGTATGTATGTATGTATGTATGTATGTATGTATGTATGTATGTATGTATGTATGTATGTATGTATGTATGTATGTATGTATGTATGTATGTATGTATGTGTGTGCGTGTGCGTGTATGTATGTATGTATGTATGTATGTATGTATGTATGTATGTATGTATGTATGTATGTATGTATGTGTATGTATGTATGTATGTATGTATGTATGTATGTATGTATGTATGTATGTATGTATGTATGTATGTATGTATGTATGTATGTATGTATGTGTGTATGTATGTATGTATGTATGTATGTATGTATGTATGTATCTATGTATGTATGTATGTATGTATGTATGTATGTATGTATGTATGTATGTATGTATGTATGTATGTATGTATGTATGTATGTATGTATGTATGTATGTATGTATGTATGTATGTATGTATGTATGTATGTATGTATGTATGTATGTATGTATGTATGTATGTATGTATGTATGTATGTATGTATGTATGTATGTATGTATGTATGTATGTATGTATGTATGTATGTATGTATGTATGTATGTATGTATGTATGTATGTATGTATGTATGTATGTATGTATGTATGTATGTATGTATGTATGTATGTATGTATGTATGTGGTAAAAGTGAACTTCTGTCATTAACCTTTGACAGATGCATGCAACTATAGATGTGAGCCTAAAGCATCATCGAATCCTAACAATCGTTTAAGGGCTGTGTTGCACCAACGTCGCTTACCTTAACCCAAAGCGGCTCTTTCCTAAGTCGGCTTAGCGCCCTAAGCCGAGCTCGGATAAGCACGGGTTTAAATTCCGGTTGCACCAACGTTAACCCGGCTTTACAGACGCGCCCCTAGCTAAACGCTGGATTTGCGTAGGGAATGTAGGGACAAACAGAGCGAACTAGGGAACGCTCAGAGGGATGAATACGATTGGCGGAGAGGAATCACGTGATGTAAAAAAAAAAAAAACTGCCGTAGTAGCTGTTGTTGGCGTCTGCTTTTCGCTGTATTTCTTCGGTGAGTAACGAATTAAAGGTCTCCAAATTCAATCATTTTTTCGCTTAACTTTCAAAAACAGGAGTCAAAGCTTTAAATAAACACGAATGCTCTTTACATCTGTGATTGTGTGTTTAATATCGGTTGATAACAGAATATTTTGACAGTGACAGTAGTTTTCGTGCTCACATTTTGAGATAACGGAGCCATCGGGGGCCCCAAATCTCACCGAACGCGAGAAGGACTCTCTACTCGCTACATCGCTGAAGACAAAACATCATCGAGAATAAGTAGGCAGGTAAGATGACTACTGAAATCAAGTCATGCCTGAGACCGATGAAGTTCAAAACAGTGACGAACTCGCCACGGCAGCTGCGAAAATGCCCGGAAATCGTCGAATAGAAGTCGTCGAGAGCTTGCATCGACCGTACTCGTTGCTATCAGCAAGGTGACAGAACTGCACTGTACCGTCGTTGAACTGATTGTGTCAAACCCTTTGGTAATGGAACTACGTATATTTTGCTTTAGTGACAAAGAAAGAAGGTATAACTATCAATACATCAAAGCGATACTACTGGTAGATCCCTTGATGATCATACAAACTGTCAATTATTGAACACGCAAAGGTCGCCCAGAACCATTTTTTTTATTCCTGCTGATAGAGAACCAGAAGCTTGTTCGCGAGTGATAATAGGCAGATCTTGAGTTCATACAAATAGACGGCGGCAGACTTCGAAGTACGAAAACTCCCACTAGTACATCACATCGTGCCGACGAGAACGGTCGTCTCTTCGC
Source organism: Ixodes ricinus (assembly GCA_037355805.1). Lineage (NCBI taxonomy): Eukaryota > Metazoa > Arthropoda > Arachnida > Ixodida > Ixodidae > Ixodes > Ixodes ricinus. Next base: position 872 of record JAZHYW010034400.1, on the reverse strand, counting down.
ATCACCTGCCCCAGCCTGCCCCAATACAGCGCTGAACGAATCTCGCATTGTAGTCGTTACGATTTGTCGTCGCCACGAATGAAAGATATAAAGCAAAACATTTCTAAAAAGCACGATCACCAGAAAAGTTGCGGTTATAGAACGCAGTTTTCTGAAGTGAAGATTCTACTCGCGAGACAAGGAAAATTCACTGAAGGTTGTCTCAAAACTAAAGAAATTGAATTTTCGCAGTTTTATTATTTAAATGCACCGCAATCTGATGCAAACGGCAGAAGTGTCGACAATCAGCTGATGGCCGAGATCATGTACGGCTACTATTCAACGCACCGATCGGATTAAAGGATATGCTTTGCAAGCAGAAATTAACAAGGTGTTAAATAGCAATACGTTACAGTTATGCGAAAATCAGTAAGTACATACGAACAAGCTCGTTGACAGAAAAACCAACGGGAAGACAGACGTGAGCCCCACAGCTCCGTGCGTATCTCGGTTAGGGCTAACACGCACTGAGAGTGGAGAGCCAGCTTGAAAACAGGGGTCGATAAACACTTCACGAGACAATATTTTGCATCCTTGTCACAATCGAAGGCCATTCTGTCGAGACTCTCACGCTGTTGTGGCCTAAAACACTTTGTACAACCAATTTCGTCCACCGCGTCGACCGCCACAAACCAGCCGCCATGTTTATAATCCAGGATTAAGAAACAAGCAAAAGCAAAGCGCCCAATGTTGAGCGCTCAAGATAAGCGTAGTTTAGTGCTAGGTTTAGCGATAAGCGATTTTGGTGCAACCGAACGAAACCGAAACTTAGCTTAGGTTCCCGGCTAAGCTCCGCTTTTCGCTAAGCGGCGTTGGTGCAACCGGCCCTAAGA
>JAZHYW010034395.1:0-12383 GCA_037355805.1 Ixodes ricinus | reverse complement strand
ACTTGGACCAGTTGCATTATTACAACAACAGCTTCTACTTAAAGATTTTTATCTCAGAGGTAGAACGGTGAACAGCTGCTGTGGGGATGTGGATAGACAAGTTGTGATGCCTATTTATTTTAGATATTTATCTGGACATGTTGCGGCTAGCGCTACAAGCGCGGCTTTTGATTTATTGCCTGCAATCTGGCGCGTATAAAACTCCAGAAAAAAAAATCTCCTTTCATAAAAAAATACACCTAAATAAAAGTTATCATGCTGTACTTTTTTTATACTTAGCACGTTGTTTTACGTAGCTTTTTGAGGCTGACTCGAACCAAAATGGACCGTAAAACTCCTGACGCCAGTCACGTTGCCAATCCAAACTTTTTGTCCAAATTGTTTAAAAGACAGCTTTTTCTTGTAATAATTGGGGTTGTGTTGATATTTATAGCGATGTAGTTGGTCAGCCATTTCAAAGTTGCGACGAGGTCACTTGCTGTAGATGAGCAATTTAGCCAGTGCAGTACAACCGCTAGCCTGGGGTCTTTAAAGGGACACTGACACCCCCCAAAATTATTTTTTCCTTTTTTGTCAGGCGATGCATTATGGTGTCGTAATACTACCCAATTAATATTTTGCTACAGAGTCACGTATTTTTTTAATAAAGCCAAAAAACGCAACTGCGCGAAACCAAAACCGAAATGAAGAAGTGGAGAGGATAGCGTGAGTGGCGGAAGTCACGTGGCTACACCCGACCGTGCGCTTTTTTTTTTCCTCCTCTGCCGGAGTGTTTGCACGTAGCAGACGAAATGCGTTCGCTCCCCGAGCGCTTCCTTTGCAGTTACTATTTATTCCGCTCGCTGTTCTGTACTTCAAGATGAGTTGTTTTCTACATTTAAGTATTGGCAATTAGTAGTGAGTTCCCGAGTGCCGTGGTGAATTCCCGTGATCAGCACCGAAAAGAATACTCCAAGATGTTGCGTGAAGAGTTGCCTCACATGTCCTGCATCTGAAAGTGGCATTGAGCGGCAGCAGTGCACAAGTTTCCGAAAGATCAGCGGGTCGGGATCAATGGCTGGCTGCAATTCCAGTAGAACAGCTACGCGAAGCTCGGAAAGCGGACGCTACCCGATTCATATGCTCCTCGCATTTTTGTGGAAAGTGTCTACATTGAGTTTGCAGGTGTCAAAAAGAGAATCCCATACCATTTAGTTCCTCGACGTATCGTCCACAACAATTGTTGTGTTTTTTTCGGTGAAAAATTGTAAAAAAAAATAAAAACATCGCAAAATGCTTTAAAAAAAAAAAAGTACACCCGCACCAGGGATTGAATTCGTAGAAAAAATCGTAAGGGTGCAGGCGAGCTAGTGAATATTAACCATGTTGAATTAACCTGAGACTGGGGTAGAGAAGAAACATCAAAACGTAGAAGGAAAGAAAATAGACAGGACGACGTCTCAAAAGACGTCGTCTGTCTATCTCCCTCTTCCTTCACGTTTTGATGTTTCTTCTCTACCCCCAGTCTCAGGTTAATTCAACATGATTATTCGTGCCGTCTGCGTGTGAAGCGGACGTCTTTCCACTGCGCTACTGAAGGAACCCTATCAATCGTAATAATGGAGCGGGTAGACTATATGTTGGAAACTTGCTGCCGATTTCCCTTCAGTACATGCATTCCCGGCTCGAAATCGGGCAGCACCGCGCATAGACCACATTCGCACATCGTAAAGAAACCGTACGCGTGCGTATTCAACTCGAAGTACGCACTTAATGGCTGACGTTTGAGCGAGCGATGTCTTGCAGCCACGAAGGGACGACGGCTCGGCGACGTCTTCGTGCAATCGGCTTGCTGGTCGGGCGTGTCGTACGGGATGAATATCAGTTCTTTTAATCGGTCCAAAATTTCTCTTTCGAAGGAAGACAGAATTCGCCGGTACCGTGAACGACAGTTCTGAAGTAGAGGTCCAACGCCCGTCGTCCGCTGCCATCCGCTAGCCCCACGATACGCGAAACGACGCCATGTTGAGAATTTTGCAGTGAACGCACAGAATGCTTCCGGTTGTCTGTGCTACTTTTTTTCAATCAACGTATTTGCAGCTTTTTGGAAGCCACAAAAAATGGGTTTCATATTTTTCTATTTCTAATATTGACTGTGTGCCTTCAATGACCTACGACTTTGATTAAATTTGGTGGTCGCATCGATAACTTAGAAAACGGCCCGTGACCACGGAAAAGAGAGTGAGCGCGACTCAAACCGGCCAGTTCTCGATCGGCGGTTTTCGGGCGGAAAGAAACCGAATTTCGAGCCGCAAATTCTGTTCTGGGTAGTTGGGCTCTTCACATGTAACGCACAACTAAAAGCCTCGGCGAGCATAAAGATCCTGTCAGTGTTCCTTTAACGTGCACCACGCAGTAGTGATACACGACCGCACGCCGGTACGATGCTCATCCAGATCGAAACGGTTTTTTTCTTGTAAAATTACACAGCATAGATCCCTTTCTATGCTTTGTAATTACAAAGCATAGATCCCTTTCTATGCTTTGTAATCGCCAGACGACTCTGTCGTCTGCGGCGACACAGACGACAGAGTCGAGTTCCGGCGTGCGTTTCGCGAGCGCTTGGATAGACGGCGTCAGTAGCAGCGTCCGAAGGTGCAGCCGACCAGCGAAAGGAAGCAGACGACACGCAGACAAAAATCATTGGCAGCAAGCGCCGTCGTTATGCAAATGCGTTTTTTTTTACTTTAAGTTTGGATTTTATTGTTAGCATGTATTTTTAAACCGAAGATACATTACAAAAAGATTGTGTTCATTTTAATAAACGACGATGGACACGAGCAGTCTCAGCAAGGAGGTAGCGCCATCTATCAATACGAGCGCCAAACGAGCCCAGCCACTAGTGGTGCAAAACTATCGATAGTTCTATCGATAGTATCGATAACCGCCAGAAATCTGACTATCGATAGTAAAAAAAAAAAAACTATCGCTAGTACTATCAATAGTCGACTATCGATAGTTCTGCGACACTATCGATAGTCAATTTATTGTAATTTTGCATCACTACCCTCCACTCGACTTCGTCGTCTGCGTCGCCGCTCGCCGTTGACCCTGGCAAGTTTCTTGGCTCTATTTTTTAGAGAAAGGGAGCTACGCTTTCTAATTTTACCAGAAAAACCGACCTGTGAAATACACCTTTGACGAAAAGTTTAGATTGCTACATGCAGGCGTCGATTTTTACGGACCATTTTAGATCGAGCCTGGTGACTTGGGACCAGTGGCGTCACAAGGGGGGGGGGGGGAGAAAATGCTCTGCTCGATTCAGTTCACCGTGAAGCGCACACTTTTCTAAATCTTCCCGTTGAGCAGTCGAGTACACAAGCACCTTTCTTACCCATACTACAAAATCTAATCATGTCAAATATTGTTGTAATATAAAAAAGCGCCCCGGACACACGTCGGTACGAACAAAACCTATTGGCGAGTGGCTAAAGATAAAGTTAAAAATCATCCTCTACTGGAAATAACATTTTTGTGGTTTATTCTAATACACTTTCACGAGTAATTATATCTTGTTGTCTTCTTTTTGCTTGCCATACTGCAGTGATCGTGCAAGAAACGTTCCCACTAAAATGGAACATTCTACTTTACTCAGACAAGAGGCGGGACGGTAGAAATGACTATACCATATCTGCTATCTGCCCATATCCAAAATGACATATTGAAGAGTGCGCCAAAAAGAGGTAGTAAATTTGAATTTCGCAAAATAAGGCCGCAGAAGCGTTGCGCGGGAAGGTATACGAACTCCAAAACATCACTCCTACGTCGATATCGGATGGCCGTACTTTTGGAAATGAAGGGCGCGATCAAGCGAGGACTATGACGTCATTGTCCCCCTAGAAAATTTGAGAATGAGGAGAAGCGGCCATGTTTCTCCCCTCCTCGCTTCGGTTCACCAGCTCGACGTCACACAGTGAGGAGGAGAAAGAATGAGATTCGCGACGTGACTTGTCTCGTCGGTCTCGTCGGCCATGTTCAATCGCGCACTTCTTTTCCGAAAATACCGCCATCCGTTAGAGATATCGCTGCATGAGTGATGTTTTGGGGTTTTGCAGCTAGCGTACCGCCTATCCGCCCAGCCTTGTTTTGTGAGCTCGAAATTTCAGTTCAGAGGTCCTTTAAAGGGACACTGAAATGGAATTTATGCCCGCCAAGGTTTTTATTTGTACATGACATATGAAAGCCCAACTACCCAGAACACAATTAGCGTCTCGAAATTCGTTATTCGAAATCCGAAAACGGCCGATCGAGAACTGGCCGGTTTGAGTCGCGCTCACTATTTTTTACGTGGTCACGTGCCTTTTTCTATGGTTTAGACACAACCACCAAAGATAATCAAAGTCGTGGGTCATCGAAGGCACACACTCAGTACTAGAAATAGACAAAAAATATGATACCCATTTGTTGTGGCTCCCAAAAAAACTGCATCAGTTGATCGAAAAAAAAAAGTTGAGCAGTTATTTGATTTTGGTATCTCTCTCCTCCTCTATATTTCTTCTTCCTCCCCAGTCCAGTTTCTGTTTCTTTGTACGGAATCCCCCCCCCCCTTGGAGCCGGCCGAGCCTGCAAAAAGCTTTTCACCCTCTCCACTCTCTTCCCGCAGGCGTCCGTCAAAAATCGCAAGGCATCGGAACGACACGCGATGTTTCCTCCTCTCCGAACCGGTTTCCTTGCCGATATCGGATGGCGGATCCGACAGCCGTCTTCGCTTTGCACCGCGCTTTACTTGCCATCGCGAATCGAGGCTTGTTTTGCTGGGGTCGAGTGGCACCACCAGCGGCCATTGCTTCATACCATCATATACATTGAACCCTATGCAAAAAAAAGTGGACATTTTATATTTCTCTGGCTTGTTACTAAATTCAGGACGACCAAACTTCGACAAAGTTTTCTAGGAATGTTGAGAAATTTTTATGTTGCGATGACAATATTTCCTACATTCGTTTTAGGGAAAGAAATCATTTTCTGTCGTATGATAACATCCTCCACGGGCCCCACGAGCAGCTAATGGGAGCCACGCAGTCATGCAAGCAGCCAGAAACGTTTGTTTCCATGTTATTCTTAATTTCATATCTTTACTCACGAAGGGCTGCAGATTCCGTTTGAAGCATCATTTTCGTTTCCAAATCTAAGCAGACGACGTTTGATGACAAATCTACTCTTGCTCGCTGATGTTAGTATATATATATATATATATATATATATATATATATATATATATATATATATATATATATATATATATATATATATATATATATATATATTACCATAAGAAATTGTGTTCGTGTTGCGACTTATTTTAAGCGAAAACATGGAGTTTTTTTAAGCATGACGACAGTTCGGAACAGTCAAGCAGACGAACACCATCCATGGCAGCAGACGACAGAGATTGGCATTGCTATTTGCGTAATTTAATAACCTTCTGGCAATTATTGATGACCGCAAATTCTGTCTTACTATTACTTCGAAACCTCATAAAAGTTTCTTTAGAAGACACTTCAGACTATAGCTTCAAAAATATTATTGTTATCGATACCTCCCATAAACTTGCATGTGTTGCCTCGTGTCAAGCAATGGCCGCCGGTGGTGCCACCGTCAGGCTCCCGATCCGCGATCCAGCCTACTATACATCAGTGATCTTTCGTCACCTCCATCCGAAGTTTGTCATCTGCTACAGCCGATTCTGTGCAGGCCGTTTGTATCATTCCTTTCTGCACCGCGAACGGCGCTGCACACTTCGCAAAAAAAAAGAAGAAGAAAAAAGACGCAAGCAACAACGCGCTACACAAGGTGCCGATGTAGACGTGCAAGAAACAGCACGAGTTTCTAGATCACGTCGGTAGGGTACGCGTACATCGCAGGCACTCAACTATTACCAGATGTTAATGTACTCAGTTTTTATTCAAGGCGGTTTGTCATTCTATTTGCCCTTCTTATACGTCCCGTTCACTGCACCGTCGACCCGATGATCAGCGAATGCGCAGCGGCGGTTGGTTTTTTCGTCCAATTGAATGCCGCTAATATGTGTCTCCTCTCTGACTTTGAAGACTACCTTGTGTCCACGTGCTTCGAGCACATCCTTAATTTTCTGCCAAAGAAAAAGAAAAAGCCGAGGAGAAGAAAGATTACAAATGTAAAAATGACACACACCCAAATGAACCCAATGAAAAACGCCAGGTTCAGACTCATGACCTTTAAGCCTGGTGCTGTATTTGTTATGTGCATCGGAAAATTTCTTTTCGATGCACAGCAGACCGCAAAAATCAGCTACTGAACGCGTGGCTCTATAGAATGCATATTGCTCTCGTGAGTCTTCTGGCAAACAGAGCAATTCTTACACACTAAACAGTTTTACACTCTTAAGGTTGTCAATCAGCTTGTCTCAGGGCCAACGCCCCAGGGGTGTTACCCCAATTAACCTTTAAGATGCTGGTGAGTGTCCGAACAATAGGATGCTGGCGATCTCATAGCTGCAGAGGGATACTTTTTCAGGCAGCATGTTTACTGACGGTAAGTACAAATACAGTTCCCACATACACAGAAACAGCAAATACAGTCGACGTAATGGATCACGCGCACAAGGGAGGAATCACGAGTCTGCAGAGACTGCTCCAACCGCCTTAGATACTCGACAATTCAAAACTACTCATTCGCAGGTGCGGCTGCCTCCGCAATTACAAAGATCACGCATGTTTTTTTTTTCTTGTCAACATTTTGCTTAATGCATATGTTATATCTAAGTTCAAGGAATGTATCTCAAAGTAAAAGCATTCGTAGAAGTAAGAATTACTCGATATTACCGCTAAGACAACCTCGACTAAAGTAAATATCAGTGCGGGAAGCTCTCCCAAGAATTATGTTTGTCTCACTTCACGTAGCGCACTCTTTCACACCCTTTTTGAACCCTTATAAAGTGAAGGGTGATCGAAGCCACAGCACCCTGTCTTGCAATTGATAAAGGTGCATTCTGTCAAAATAAGAGAGTAGTCATGGGGTAAGCGTCGGGAACAGCATTTTCACCCCCTTGAGGGTGTAGCATTTCTCCGTGTGAGAACCAAACTAATCCAGCGCCTATGTTAGCGCTATACACACAACATTATACTTTGCGTCGGTAAATGAAAATAACAACACTAATTTGCTATGATAGGCTGGCGAGCATAGGCGTGCGCACAGGGGGGCAGGGGGCGGCCGCCCCCATAATCATTTGGGGGGGCGGGGGGGGGGCGCAAAGTTGGCCCAACTGAAGGCGCGACTGCGCCGGCGGTATGGTTTCTTTTTCGACGGCATAAAACACCGACGGGGGGGGGGGGGGGGGGCGCTGGGGAAAGCTCGCCCCCCCACTAATAAAAAAATCCTGCGCACGCCTATGCTGGCAGAGTCAGCCGTAAAAGGCAAATGGACCATTCTAATAAGTGCGAGAATCGTGAGCAGGCCAGCTGTCCTCTACAACTAAAAAAAAAAAAGTCCGAAAAACAATATTTGGAACAGTCTATTTTGCAAGACCATAATTCAAAACCAGGCAGCATGTTTTCGTTTTTTCTTCTTCTCACTGTTGTGTTGTTGAAATAAAGGTCATTTGCTTGGTCTCTATAGGCCTGACACCAGTCTAAAGTCTTAAAGGGATACTTCAACGAAATTTGAAATATTCCCGTCGTGTTCAAAAATAGGTTGAATATGATCCACAATATCCGTAAATGACAATCGCCCGTTTGTATTTTGATCCTGGTGGCTGTATTTTTCGTTATAAACGGCCCACTCTGGCAAGCGCTCGGAGAAGGCCCAGCGCAATCGTGACGTAAATCGTCTCAAACGAGCAAAGCTACGGCGAGGCTGACGTCGAGAGGATGGCCTAGTCGGTCCAGCCACCGAAGCGGCTGCTTTTGTACGAATTTTGAGTGACGGGTTAATCTTCTATAATCTTGTAGGGGGACAATAGCGACTTCTGCGACACACAAAAAGGATTCTCGGAAAGAGGGGAGTTCCTCCTTCCCCCCTTCTCTCGTCGTGGCCGGAGGCGAGACGATTTCCGTCACTAGCTCTCAAGGTTCCTAGACGAGCATTACAAACGAGGCGTTAGCGACATCCACCAGGTGCTCTTTGCTAATCGTTTAATTCGTTTTAAAATTCCTTTTCGAGACTTTTTTAACAAGATATTGGTATGTTCCATGTGATACTGCTCTTTTGGACACATATAGACCAAAAATGAGCGCCGAAATTTCGTTGTAGTATCCCTTTAAGGGACTAGGTAAGACATCAGCTGGTGTATGCCCCTGTCTCAGGGCTTACCAGAGACAGATGTAAGACTTAAGTTGGTGATATACCCTGGTCTTATCAAGGAAGGAGACTGGGGTACGACCTGAGCTGGTGTAATACCCCAGTCTCACGTCTAGTCAGATACAGGTGTAACATCTACCACCACTCTCAAGTCTTATAAGGGGCTGGGCAAGACATCGGCTGGTGTAAGCCCTGTCTCAGATCTTACCAGAGACTCCGCTAAGGCATGAGCCGGTGTAAGACCCTGTCTCAGGTCTTATCATAGACTGGGATAAGACCTGAGCTGGTGTAAGACCCCAGTCTCACGTCTTGGCAGGGTGTATGGTAAGACCTGACACCATATCTCAAGCCCAATCAGGGACTAGGTAAGACATCAGCTGGTGAATCCCTGTCTCAGGTATCACCAGTGACTGCCTTGAGTCACTGGTGACTGCCTTGAGTCTTCAAGCACGAGATGACCACAATACCCGTGGTTTGAATGCCGCGTGCCAAGTTTTCTCCTTGAACTCATTGCCATGCGGCATGCGGCGACTCGGGTTCGAATTTGCATGCAGACGGTCTTTTGTACGATGACCCCAGCTTTAAGACTTGAGCTGCAGAGTAAGACCCCTGTCTCAGGTTCTACACCAGCTCTCCTGCATGCACGTTGATTGGTTTTCCGCACATACTGAGCCTGACACAGTCAACCCCGCAATTCAGCCATCCCTCACCCAGAGAGACTTACCGGACTGCGTTTAGCAGTGTCCTGAAAGAATAAATTACATGTATAAATTTGGCAAGAGCGGAGATCGTGAACATAGCGAACGAATGGTGGTGCCGTACCTTCTCCGGTTCGATCTCCACCTCGTAGGGAATGAGCTTCGGGTGGAAGCGAACGGAGTTTACCTCGGAGGCCAGAAACTTGGCTCCGATGATATTTTTATCGCCGGTCAGGCTAACCTGAGGCACAGGGGATGAAAGAGAAATGGCAGGGGAAAACAAAATCGGGAAATTGGTTGGATAGCTTTTCGTTATATTCATATATTAGGTAAAAAAGTTTTCATTTTGAACTGTTATCGGGCCCCGTTCGGAAAGCCTTCTCATATAAACCCACGCTCGTTCCCATGTTGTGCTAGCATGTGTGCGTGGTCTAGTCGGTAGCGTCACGTGTCACGTGACATTACATGACGTCAGTGTGACGTCATGTCATGACCCTATCGACCCGCTACATTTAGCGCCAAATTTTCCACTAAATTTGGCGGGTCGATAGGGTTATGACGTCACAGCCAAGTGTGACGTCACAAGTGACGTCACACGTGGCTGCAAGCGTTGCATTATGGGATTTTTCGGTCCCACCGACGCCGGATTATGGAACTGGAAATTTGTTTCTGGAAACCCGAAATCAGATTGCAGACAAAGGAATAATTTCTACAAACCTAAATTCCAGATAGAGTCCAGATAGAATCCAAACAGATTTCCGGTTCCATAATACGGATAGCGAAAAGTTATACCGGATTTTTCGGTAGAGATCGCATATAAAAAATAAAAAATGGACGCTGGGGTCAGTTCCCAATTCCACCTCTGACGTCATACGGCAGCAGTGGCGCTGCTTGCGGCAGGCACGGCACATACGCAGAACCTCTTGCAAAGCTTTTTTTTGTTCACTCCCGTCTCCAGCCACGTAGTAGTTAACGAATCCGGTATACGAGATTAAACAAAGCAAACTATTAGAACCACAAACAAATAAAAAAAATACTGAAAAGGAAAAAACAAGAATGATAGACAGTCACAATTAATACCCCTGTCAGACGGGCTAGTTTAGTGTCACTACAAGCGAGTGCACTTCGCCCTTGTGTCATTTCTGGCTTGGAGTGAGTCTGACGAACTCACTTCGCTCGATCGAATGCGTGGCAACAGTAGGAGTGTTTCAACAGTAAAACATAACAACACAGAAACCAAAAGCGCGGCGTAAGTTTTATTTTATAAAGAAAGAGAAATTCGTGAAAGAGAGGACATTTAGAAGAGTGGCATTGCGAAACAAATAGTGGGGTGGACTCGGAGTTTAGGCTGATCTGAACCAAGATTAGCGCAGCGGTGAATTGATAAAAGACGACGACAAAGTCAGTCATTCAACGGCTATCTTGGTTAGCAGAGAATGATGGAGCCTACTTTTGTTTCAGCACGTAATTATTCGAGAGAACAGGGTAATTATGATCTAATTAGGCAGTTTCAGGGCCTCCTCGTAGACTTCCGTGGAACAAAGCGGAACGCCAAAGTTGGATATGCTTCGTTCTTTACCTTGGCTTGCGATGATCGATCAGAATCATCCAATTGGCGTAAAAATCGTTCATTAATGTAACGTTGTCTTAGAGCACAGCTCCTAGGTACCCGTTTTTGAGTTGAGCGGCGTCGGCGTAACCGCGCGTTGCATTAAGTGCTGTTTTCCAAAATGACGTCACACGTGACGTCACGTGTGTCGTCACGTGTGACGTCACGAGGGTAAAATTTTCTCGCTAAATTTCGCGGTAAAAGTTTTTGCTAAGTTTGGCGTAAAAGTTTTCTGCTAAATTTAGAGGGAAAATTTTACCCGTGTGACTTCACGTGACTTCACACTCAAAATTTCAAGTGACGTGTCATGTGACGTCACACGTCAATTCAGCGGGAAAATTTCCCGGCTAAATTTAGCGGCAAATTTAGCGAAATTTTTACGCTAAGTGGGATGGGAACAGGAGAGGAGGATGGGAGGGTACGGAGGGTACGGAGGAGGGAACAGCTGCATACCCTCCCTTCGTACCCTTCCCCCTCCTCCTCAAGAGCTGCGCTCCAATTCGGCATTACAGAGAATTGTAAAAGTCAAATTTTTTTAACGTTATTAAGGGGTATCGGAGGCCGAGTGGGCAAGCGCCCGCCAGATCGGAGTACGTGGAGAGAAAGCTCGCGCTGCAGAACCCAGTGATCCTGGGGTCAATCCCCAGCGTTGCCCGAAGAACACACTTCCAATGAAGTGAGTTCGGGGAGCACACTACGCTCGCTTCGATAGACCGGGTGTGTAATCTCGATAGCAGTGTCCAAGGAGTAAAAATAATAGAAGAAATTAACGCTGCGTAAAATTAGTATTAGCTTGATAAGTGCGCATATTAGATGCGCACTTGTTTTCTGTTGGAAGGAAAGTAGTGGATTGTAGAAAAACAAGCGGCTAATCTAGTTTCCAGCCTTGGCTCCTGCGCGACGGCCAGCGACGGCCAGGAGGCACCTGCAAGACTCCACCAGGAATCTGAAGGTGGCAGGAGAGACGCGAAAGGCTTGCTTGAAATGGAACTCGCCCAAATGGGGCAAGGTGTCTTCGAACCACCGTTCGTTCCTGTGGAAATTCCACCGTTCTCGACTGATTACGGGTAGGTCGCCGGTCATGAGAGCGGCTATGGTGAAGGCATTGGCCTGCAGCTGCTGATCGATGTCACTTGAAATTCTTGCCTGTGCGTCGGCATCCAGGTCCAGCTGCCTCTTATCTGAAAGGCGTCTCGCTCTCACGGAGAAAAGTGCCCCAACCACGCGCTTTCACTGTCCAACATCGCGGGTATCGTCCTCCAGCTCGTCCTCCACACACTCCGTGATGTTTCGTTGTGGCGAGTGGCGAGTCGCCGAGCGGGCTCGCGCACACCAGCTCGGAGCACGCGGAGAGAAAGCTCGCGCTGCAGAACCCAGGGATCCTGGGTTTAATCCCTGGTTCAATCCCTACCCCTGCTCGTTTCGATCTGAATGAGCATCGTACCGGAGTGCGGACGTATCACCGGCTTGTAATCGCTGATCGTAATTATCAAATTGGGTTTAAATTTGGATTAAAGCTCGTGACTTAGCGCAACTATGTGTGGTAACGTGTTTCTAATAAGACGACGAAGTTATGTATGAAAACAAAATGCGTATGCACTAATAGTTTGCGTGCCCATTACTTACCCATCATTATTGCCATCATTTTGGAGTGACACTAATTTTTCCCGTGTAGAACCAACACACTTGGAGTGTGTTTCGATGGGTTGAAGTGCGCACTCGCTTGTAGTGACACTAAACTAGCCCGTCTGACAGGGGTA
>JAZHYW010034394.1:0-13960 GCA_037355805.1 Ixodes ricinus | reverse complement strand
ACTTCGTTCAGTTGCATGTACTGAAGCAAGCACTCCTCGAACGCTTCACGAGGAAGATGAACATGCAAGACTTCATCGAGTATCAGGCCCAACGGAAGCTCCTGCCCAACGAAACTCTTGTGGAATACATTTACGCCAAGAATGCCATGCTACAAAAAGTCGCCGTATGAATTAGCGCCTGAGGAGAGAATCTCATGTGATCTTGCATGGCATTGCCGACGACAAATGGGCCAATCCTCTGGCGTCCAACAATTGCAGGTCGGTGCTCGAACTTATCGACAGAGCAATGTGCATGGATAGCCGACGGCCACTCAAAAAGGGCAACTGCGCAAACGAAGGACATAAAGAGCTGTACCGAAAGACAGCTACATGCTTCGAAGATAACGAAAAACATAACATAATTAAATGATACAACTGCTGGCAAGCCGGGACACATCCCAAGAGAATGTCGTATTCCGAAGACACCCGCCACTCTTCGGGCGGAAGAAAGACGCAGCAGCACACAGTCCGACGACGTCATTTCCAAGACGTCTAGAACAGGATGATGACGAATGTCGAAGCCGTACCACCATGTCAAGAAACGTTCATTGCTTACGTACAAGCGGGGACGACCTACCCATTGTTCATGGCACAAATGGCTCAGACACAACTGTGAAAGTATGCATCGACACGGGCGCAAACGTCTCGATCATTTGCTCTGAAGCCATTCCGCCCTACTCAAACGTCACAGTTCATTCCAACAGATCTGACATAAACGTTCTTGGAACACGAGTAAAACCAGAGAAAGTCACAACCTTGACGATCACGGTAGGCACTACTCAGGTTTGGCTACCCGAGGTGTTCGTTACGGAACTACCTGCCCCTGTCGACATCCTTCTTGGATCAGATTGGAGGCGACTTGCCAACGTAGATGTTACCTTTCACCCCAGCAACGACGTTACGGTAGTTCAACTGCCTCAAGGAAACACGCTTGAACGTCAGTAGCCAAAGCATATCAAGTGAGCTAACGGGTGAAACACTCACTGCATCGTTCTGTCAACGCCAACTTTTTATTGGAACGATTCCTGTGTGTGCAACGAAGCACGGCGATAGATTTGTGAAGATAGAAACGCGAGCGAGTGCCCCAGACACCGAACTTCTCGAGTACATCGAAGTGGCCGTCAAAGAAATGACTCAAGATGCATCGGTCGATAAACAGAACCATCTTCGACACATTCTACTGACACATAATTCAGCCTTTGTCGATGGTGAGAACAAAAATAGGGCTATGCCCCATTCTGAACACTCGATCGATCTAAGGGAAAATATACCAGTCACATCTAGCCCGTATAGATGCTCTCCTGCTGATTGCCAGTTTCTCAAAAGAGAAGTCAACGTTCTACTACTTCTTCTCTGCTTCACTGCCATCTCTGGCATCACGTCCCCTTTACGTGCCTTGCTGGCTCGTGACACTGATTTAAAGGGACCATGAAATGATTCTGAAATCGAATTTCATCCACCGGACGTCGTAAAAGGTGTGAAAAGAAACACAAAAACACAAAAATCGGGAGCCAAAAAATTCTTTGCTATAGAATTTTTAAAAGAAAGCTGGACTCTTTTGCGCCTTCTTTCCTTCGAAAGCTCTCTGCCTGTTCACTGCTATGCATCCGCGGAACTGCAGCACGTCAGCCGAATCCACGTCGCCTATTGGGTAAGCGCCTACCTCACCAGCACCGCGATCATAAACAATAAACAGCCGGCAAATGTTTCCTAAAAGTTTTGTTAAATAATATTCAGATCCACATTTTGTAGCATAATTAGAGATGTGTGGCGAAAATTGCCAAATTTGATAATGCTGAGAGCCAAGCGCCATCTATCGTGCCGTAAACGAAGCTGAGAGCCAGCTCCGGAGCTGTCCCGCTGTCCTTTTTACGATCAAATCAGCATGGCCGACAGCGTAGCTTGGTCACCGTGGTCAAGACGACCAACGAACGTTTATTTTTTACGTGTTCTTCTCGCGCGTCCCAACTTCAAGCAGCAAGAAAAAGTACTTGGAACAGACCACGACGAACAAGAAAGCTGGATTCGCAAACACCCGAGACAAGCTGAAACGGCAACGAAGATTGGCAGATAGGCCTAGCAGCAGGCATTCCTCAGCGTTGCTTCGACGGTACTTGACCAAGACGTGCCCACGACCGGCTGGCGTGCTGAATGGAATATGCCCGCGCGACCCTTGTGGACCCTTCCCGTATTATAGTTTGATCGCTGACCTCAATTTTAGACTAACAGGTGAGGTCAATCTCTTCCCTTTGTCATTTCCTTGTTTTCCGAGGCAGTGTTGACGAACACTGTCGTCGAAAAGGGACTTTCGTCGATTCTATCTTCTTGTTTTGTGTGATATAGAGCTCGAATAAACGCCGTATGGATTACCTTCGTAACACGGTATGTACACTTTGTATGCCATTTTTATTCTGACACGACTGCACGTCACTGTTGAGCTATAACAGTTCGTGGGAGCTACGTGCAATGCCGGTCCAACCTTCCTTCGCCGAGTGTCAAGTCAGTATCGAGTTGCAATCGTAAAATATAGGTCCCGAAGCGCTTACCAACAGCGTAAATACAGCACTTCCATCAAACGCGCGCGAACACTCCGAGTGTGAACAGGTATTTACGTGGCTCTTGCTGACACTGTCGTTGTTCAAACGTATCTTTTTTAACGTCGGCTCGCTCTTGCATCTCCGAGGCAGCGAAAAAACGCCGCGGCAATTTGTTTCTATCTACGTCGCTTTGCAAACGACTGACACGGGCCGCCTTTTACCAACAATGACAGTTGGGTTGACTTCTGGAGTCTTCGACGGAAGACTCGCCGCACTTCTCAACAGGCATACCAGCGTATGGGAGTAGTCCCATGCTGTCGCTGTAGCGAAAAATATCTCATTGAATTTCGCTCAGCTGCGATGTGACCATGGCAATCGCGGCGATGAGGGGCGCCGATTCAGAAAATACGTCGGTGACATCAGCGCCAGTCGAACCTACCGGCGCACCCTCAACTCGCCGCCGCTGACGCTCCCATTCTACAGCCGAGAGAACTTCCGGTTCCTGTCCCAGCGTACGTCACGACCGTCAAAATTACGCCGCAACTTGTTTTGCGGTCAGTGGGAGAGAAAGAAAAAGTCGATATTTCATTATTTTTTGTGTAGAAGTTAATGAACCGAGACGAAAACGGATGCCTGTTCGGCATTCAGTGAACGTTGAAGGTTTAATGTAAAAGTTATCTGGCAAAAGTAAAAAGGTCATTTCATGGTCCCTTTAACGAATCCGGTATACGAGATTAAACAAAGCAAACTATTAGAACCACAAACAAATAAAAAAATACTGAAAAGGAAAAAAACAAGAATGATAGACAGTCACAATTAATACCCCTGTCAGACGGGCTAGTTTAGTGTCACTACAAGCGAGTGCACTTCGCCCTTGTGTCATTTCTGGCTTGAGTGAGTCTGACGAACTCACTTCGCTCGATCGAATGCGTGGCAACAGTAGGAGTGTTTCAACAGTAAAACATAACAACACAGAAACCAAAAGCGCGGCGTAAGTTTTATTTTATAAAGAAAGAGAAATTCGTGAAAGAGAGGACATTTAGAAGAGTGGCATTGCGAAACAAATAGTGGGGTGGACTTGGAGTTTAGGCTGATCTGAACCAAGATTAGCGCAGCGGTGAATTGATAAAAGACGACGACAAAGTCAGTCATTCAACGGCTATCTTGGTTAGCAGAGAATGATGGAGCCTACTTTTGTTTCAGCACGTAATTATTCGAGAGAACAGGGTAATTATGATCTAATTAGGCAGTTTCAGGTCCTCCTCGTAGACTTCCGTGGAACAAAGCGGAACGCCAAAGTTGGATATGCTTCGTTCTTTACCTTGGCTTGCGATGATCGATCAGAATCATCCAATTGGCGTAAAAATCGTTCATTAATGTAACGTTGTCTTAGAGCACAGCTCCTAGGTACCCGTTTTTGAGTTGAGCGGCGTCGGCGTAACCGCGCGTTGCATTAAGTGCTGTTTTCCAAAATGACGTCACACGTGACGTCACGTGTGTCGTCACGTGTGACGTCACGAGGGTAAAATTTTCTCGCTAAATTTCGCGGTAAAAGTTTTTGCTCAGTTTGGCGTAAAAGTTTTCTGCTAAATTTAGAGGGAAAATTTTACCCGTGTGACTTCACGTGACTTCACACTCAAAATTTCAAGTGACGTGTCATGTGACGTCACACGTCAATTCAGCGGGAAAATTTCCCGGCTAAATTTAGCGGCAAATTTAGCGAAATTTTTACGCTAAGTGGGATGGGAACAGGAGAGGAGGATGGGAGGGTACGGAGGGTACGGAGGGGGAACAGCTGCATACCCTCCCTTCGTACTCTTCCCCTCCTCCTCAAGAGCTGCGCTCCAATTCGGCATTACAGAGAATTGTAAAAGTCAAATTTTTTTAACGTGTCTTTATTAAGGGGTATCGGAGGCCGAGTGGGCTAGCGCCCACCAGATCGGAGTACGTGGAGAGAAAGCTCGCGCTGCAGAACCCAGTGATCCTGGGGTCAATCCCCAGCGCTGCCCGAAGAACACACTTCCAATGAAGTGAGTTCGGGGAGCACACTACGCTCGCTTCGATAGACCGGGTGTGTAATCTCGATAGCAGTGTCCAAGGAGTAAAAATAATAGAAGAAATTAACGCTGCGTAAAATTAGTATTAGCTTGATAAGTGCGCATATTAGATGCGCACTTGTTTTCTGTTGGAAGGAAAGTAGTGGATTGTAGAAAAACAAGCGGCTAATCTAGTTTCCAGCCTTGGCTCCTGCGCGACGGCCAGCGACGGCCAGGAGGCACCTGCAAGACTCCACCAGGAATCTGAAGGTGGCAGGAGAGACGCGAAAGGCTTGCTTGAAATGGAACTCGCCCAAATGGGGCAAGGTGTCTTCGAACCACCGTTCGTTCCTGTGGAAATTCCACCGTTCTCGACTGATTACGGGTAGGTCGCCGGTCATGAGAGCGGCTATGGTGAAGGCATTGGCCTGCAGCTGCTGATCGATGTCACTTGAAATTCTTGCCTGTGCGTCGGCATCCAGGTCCAGCTGCCTCTTATCTGAAAGGCGTCTTGCTCTCACGGAGAAAAGTGCCCCAACCACGCGCTTTCACTGTCCAACATCGCGGGTATCGTCCTCCAGCTCGTCCTCCACACACTCCGTGATGTTTCGTTGTGGCGAGTGGCGAGTCGCCGAGCGGGCTCGCGCACACCAGCTCGGAGCACGCGGAGAGAAAGCTCGCGCTGCAGAACCCAGGGATCCTGGGTTTAATCCCTGGTTCAATCCCTACCCCTGCTCGTTTCGATCTGAATGAGCATCGTACCGGAGTGCGGACGTGTATCACTGGCTTGTAATCGCTGATCGTAATTATCAAATTGGGTTTAAATTTGGATTAAAGCTCGTGACTTAGCGCAACTATGTGTGGTAACGTGTTTCTAATAAGACGACGAAGTTAATGTATGAAAACAAAATGCGTATGCACTAATAGTTTGCGTGCCCATTACTTACCCATCATTATTGCCATCATTTTGGAGTGACACTAATTTTTCCCGTGTAGCACCAACACACTTGGAGTGTGTTTCGATGGGTTGAAGTGCGCACTCGCTTGTAGTGACACTAAACTAGCCCGTCTGACAGGGGTATTAAACGTGAGCTTCTTCCTGTGGCAGGGCGAGATCAAAACAACGTTTTCCCGCATACCGGGATTTCCGCGGTTCAAGATGGCGGCGCCCGCGTACCACACGTGCTGGTGCGGGCAAAGTGTGAATATTCGAAAACAGTGCATTTGTATTATGTACCCACCCCCGCATTTCAAGTAAGGGGACTACACATCTGCTGCCGTGTGTATAACAAATTGGTCTGTAATGCAAAATATGATTATCGTTTTTGAGGGTCCCGTTTTATGCATTACGTTCATTATTTTCCGAAAATCTTTCTTTCCCAGGGGAACGAAAACCGCATGCATAATAATGTTTTCAGAAGCATCTGGTTAACTGGTTAAGGAGAGCGTGTTGTGATTATGAATACTTAAAATAGAAATAATAGTAATATCAGCCGCTCTACTAACAGAAGCATCCAAACCGAACCTACTGCCGAAAATCTAAGAGAAGAAAAACAGTACGACGTCACACCCAAGCTTAATCCCGCTGAGATCGTGTAGTTGAAGAAGAAAAAACGTCCTAAATGTTCTTTTTACAAAAACAAGTGCGTAAAAAAAGTATAGCCATGTCAAGCCTTATGAAAGTGAAGTTCTTATTGAGAACGCTCACAAGCAAAAACAAAAAGAAGAAAAAAGAAGCGTTTCATGGTTCTCTTTAGAACTTTATTATCACAATCGTTTCTTGGAGCTCTCGTCACTCCTTTTTTCTCTTCCCCTAACCCCAATGCAGAGTATCAGGCTTGGGTCTAGGACAAACGTCTAACCTTCCTGTCAGCAAACACAATCAATCAATAAGCCATTCATTCAGTTATTTAATCAATAAATTGATAAATCAGTCGCTCAATCAATCCGCCAATCAATCAATCAATCAATCAATCAGTTTTCCAAGTGTCACGTAAGTGGGCGAACAGGCGTAAACCTAAAGCAGTCTGTAAAGAAGGGTATATACACACTCACGGCTGAGAGCAAGGTCGAGATAGATGCTGACCCTCCTCCCTCCGATGGCCGTGATGGCTCTGCCCTTCTTGTTTGTAACTATGGACGGCGCCATGGACGACATGGGCATCTTGCCCGGGAGAGGCAGGTTTGCAGCCGAAGGTTCCAGGCCCAGGGCGTTCTTGGTGCCGTTCACCGAGAAGGCGTGCATCGCGTTGTTGAGCAGCAGACCCTTGTCCACCATCACCATGCTGCCGAAGCTGCCGAGGGGACAACACAAAAGAAAATCCTGCGTACGCCGCTGGGTCTCGAGATACATTAGTGAGTCTTGACGTTAAGGTTTGGTTAAGTTAGGTGGCGCGGTCAGTTAGGTTCAGGTTAGTTTAGTGAGATAATATTGTTTTCTTTTTTGCTGGTAAGTTTTTTGTTTTCTTTTCCACTGATATATATGCCAGATTCCGTCCACAACATGAGTTCTTGTTTTGACGATATTAGGCTTAGCTGGACGTCGGCTCATCAAAGAAATTTCGTCTTTCTGCTTTATCATTTTGATCGAGATGAGGTGATGTTCTCCAACTTTCGCGTTCTGTCCCAACCGCTAGCGTCACATTCTCACGAAATTTAGCCTTTTTTGTGGTATGTAGTTTATGTGTGACGCGGGCCGAAAAGCACAATTATATTTTCTCATAAACGTACGACTAAAGACAAAAACGATGATAGCTTGTTTGTGTTAACTGTGTAGCGATCCGTACACCAAAAAGACCACTTACTGCCTGTTGATGGTTGAGGTAACGACCAGCACGTCGCCGTCTGGGGCCCACACGCTCAAGGTGGCGGCGTCCCCGTCTTCCATGAAAGAGTGCCGCAACCCATACTCCGAGGCGCTCTTGAGCGGGCCCGTGTCGGATATCAGCTTTTGAATGGTTTTCGCGTGGTCCGCACTCGTCAGGTTTTTTAGAACCTATGTACGTTTCGTCAAAGATAACAAAACGCACCTATGAGCTCGCACCTTTAAAAAAATCGCTATTGCGAAATCTACGCTATAGCGAATCCCTCGCTATAGCGAAATTCCTGCTATATCGAAATAACCTGCTATAGCGAAATCGGCTTACTGTTTATCGCTGCCTTAGTATCTTCTTTGCCTGTGCCGCTATAGCTTACTTGATCTTAGCTTGTTAGTCGCATGAGAACTGGCACAACGTGCGAAATGGCAACGTAAACAACTTTTTTCTAATTTTGAAAGGTACGTGAACTTATTACGTGACTATGCGACCCGCGCGTCGCTGCGTCCCTCCCGAAGGTCGCGTGACACAGACGGCAATGGATTGGCTCCGTGGCTCATATAGCGTCCGCTGCTGTGTAAGGTGAAGCAGCATACCATATATTTCATTATATCGCGAACAAAGATCGCAGCGGCCCTCTAACAGAACGCATATCATGCAGATGTCCCAACATGGCATATATAACCGGGCACCCCGCAGGTACTGTGTCACTTATGAAATTACGAGGAACTCGAATCGTTTTCGAGAAGTCCGACCTTCGGCGAACTTACCGCGTCCATAGCAGGGGTATCGCCAAGCTCAGGGAGCTGTGCCAAAGCGTGCTTCAACGCTTCTACTAAACTGCAACAGACAAAAAAACAAAACGCAAGTTTACATTGCTTTCAAAGCCCACTTCTTTTATACGATGGATGAATATGCCGAAACACGTTAAAGCGCACGAAATCGGTACCGCTTTGACGCCAGTTCAATGCTCGAACTATTGTGTGCAAGAGGGGATGTTTCTCAACTTCCGTTGCACGCACTGTAAATATACCGTATCACGTTATCCGATTGCGAAGATCATCTAATAAAACTCTCACTCATAAACGTCTGGTCGTTTGCTTCCTTATCGATGTACTCGAAAAAACATTAATGAGAAAGGGAAAAGCAATAGATATCGCCAAACTATCTTAGTGGGGGAAAACAAGTTCGAGGACACCTAAGCACTTCTTATGAGTTGTGAATGCGAAAGCGTGAATGTCGTTCTTACGGACCCTTGGTTCGTCTGCGGCGTAGGGGCGTGAACGGCCACGTTTCGGCACTGCTGAGCTGAAACGTGGCCTTCACGAAAGCGCGCTCTCGTGAAGAGGCCGCGCCGCGCTGAGCTCGGCCGTACAACCGCCGCGGAGTTTGCCCGGGCGGGCTCTGGGGCCAGGCCCGCACCGCCGCACCTCGCCAAGCCGCTGCGTGCGCTGCGCCGCCATAGAAGAGGGCTTCTCTGGTGGCGGTTTTTGGAACTACGCCGCACGAGAGCCAATGGGAGCCTCGTTCCTTGATGACGCGCGCGCCCAGCGAATGGGAGCCTATCAATCAGAAATCGGCTTCACTTCGCTCCTTTTGGAAAGAGTGAATTCAGCTGCCGTTTTGCGTGGCTTTTTGCGCGTCTTCAAAGCGGGGAGGTTTCAGATAGCGGCTTCACTTCGCTCCATTGGGACAGGGGATATACCTGCCGTTCGGCGCGGCTTTTGGCGTGGCTTCATAGCTGGGAGCACTGATCTCTATGACAATTGCTGGATCGCGTTTGCCTGCTCCGCGAATGCGGTCACTGGCGGCCATCTTTTGGTAGAGTTATATTACCTCTAGCCAAGGTACAGCTGCTGCAGCCACTATCATCCATCCATGGCAGACAGCGTTGTGGCAGTTGTGGTGGCAGGCTGCCATCAAAATAGCGTGGGTGATATTTCGTGCTTGATTGAAATTGTTTGACGAAACATGTTTTTGAAACCCGGCGTGAACGGTAGCCCGATCTTTGAGGACCCGGTGAAAGTTTCACGAAATCGCAGCACCGGGGAAAAGCAGCACAGCACGCATCGAAAGTCGCATCGAAAGAAGCATCGAAAGCAGACGCCGGTACCGAGTCTGCTTTCGATGCGAGCTGCGCTGCTTTCCCCGGTGCTGCGCTTTCGTAGAACTTTCGCCGGGTCCTCAAAGATGAGGCTACCGTTCACGCCGGGTTTCAAGAATCTGCTTCGTCGAACAACTTCAATCAAGCACGAAATATCACCTAACGGTACAGTGTACTAGATCTACGGCTATTTTATGGCAGCCTGCCGCCATTGCGCTGTCCGCCATATTACTATGATGGCTAGAGATATTATAACTCTACCAAAAAGATGGCCGACCGTGGCCGCATTCCCGTCCATAGGCGGAGCTGGTCAAACGCGATCCAGCAAATAGACATAGAGGTCAGTGGCTGGGAGCCTTCAGATCGCGGCTTCACTTCGCTCCATCGGGAGAGGGAGTTTAACTCCCGTTTAGCGCGGCTTCAAAGCTGATGACGTCGGCTCGCTCCATGGGACAGTTCATGCTTTTGCATTAAAATGGCATTCACTCCTTTTCTGACAGAAATGGAATACCCACTGGAGCATAATACCGATTGTGCTGTCGCTGGTTCGTAGTCACTGGAACTTAAGATGCACCATGGCAATTATGATTTTCTTGTTTCGTGATTCGGTTATCGGGATTCCTATCGGCCGACATAGCAATCTCATTGGCTGAATGATAATTAGATGCTCCGGAAACCAAAATTTGCGTGAAATGAAGCGTCTGTGCATGCTCAGTTCCGACAGTAGCGCCACCACAGCGGCTCGACGTCAGAGCCGCGTGTTGGTCTCCTCTCTCTCTCTCTCTCACTCTCTCTCTCTCTCTCTCTCTCTCTCTCTCTCTCTCTCTCTCATATATATATATATATATATATATATATATATATATATATATATATATATATATATATATATATAGCTCTGGGAAGGTGTATGCATGCGGGACCTTCATGAGTGTGTAAAATGCTCGTTGGAAGAACAGATGCCTACCGATGGCGGGTAACGCTGCGAGGGGCCTTCGGATCGTATCCCTTAATAATTTGCAAAGCTCGAGCAACAATGGCGCCGCTGCCGGGTGGCGGCGCGGTGTGAAGTTGCAGGTCTCCGCCGCCGAGGGGCGCCGTCAGCGATGGCTTCCATTCTGCCTTGTAGCTCTTCAGATCGTCCCCGTTTATGACTGTTGGAAACGCCAGTAAAGGTATAGCTGTATAGACGACATGGCTCTGCCAACTACAATACACGAGTGCAGAACTCAAAAATTAACTACACAGAAAAGTGTTTTCTGATAGAGTTCTTCATCCGTATCGCATGTATACATAGGTATACTTATAACATCGTCCTTTGGTGCATACGAAAGAATGTTACAAAAGAGAAAAAAATGAGTGTAACGGTTTTCTATCGGTAAAGGTTTTATGCAAAAACACTCGGCCAACACTGCGATCCGATGGAGCCACGATCAGGCGGCACCAAAAGTGCATCGTCCCGGCGTTAGTTTTCTTTGTGGGATTAGCAATAATCGGCTAGCCGCTAAACCACATCACGAGCAGAAAATGCGCGGGAACGCGGCGCATTCAACGCGTGTGATTGGCTAAGTCTGTGGTAGCAGACGCGCAAAAGCGATGGGCACCGATGCACTTTTGGTTCGGTGGTTTGGTGCAGAGCCGTATATGTAGAGAGTTTGGTCAATGGGAGGCGCGGGCAGAGCCCAGGGCGTGCGGCAGACTCGGAAAGAGGGCTTGGCATGCTCTCTTGACCAACCAGAAGCCGAAAAGAATCCCCTAGCGGCGGTAGCGAGAAACAGGTCTGATCAAAGGTCTATGTTCGTAAATGGTTTTAATAAGCGCGTAAGAGTGAAGTGTAGTAACTCTTAGTGGTTGAAAATAGGGTGCACGTGTTGTTTTGATCATGATCATGCAGAAAGATGTAAGAAACGAATGTGCCGCTCAACTCTGTTTTGCTCGGACAGAGTGTGACCGATCGAGCGGCAGATTCCCGACCCTCGGCGCTTGGCGTACGGATTATGTCGATCGTTCCGCTAGTCGCACTCTTCCACCTTCATTTTGGATGAGCGTGATTGAAACATCACGTGTACCATATTTTCAGTCATCGAGAGTTACTCCAATGCAGTTATCAGGTTTGTTTCTCGCGACCACCGCCAGGGTATTATTTCCCGGCTTCTGGTTGGTCACATTCGAATTTCTGAAGACGCCCTGGAACACGCCCAGCCCGCTTTCGGCCAATGGCGCCTCCTCATTTGTCTCCTATATTTCCCAACGAATGGCCAAACTCTCTACATATACGGCTCTGGTTTGGTGGTTAGGTGACAAGTGGCGCCATCTCATCGCAGTAACACACACCATGAACTTCTGGCGCCATCTAGATTACTGATGGCACACTACAGGAAGTGTATCCACCAACACACACTGTTTACCAAAACAAGCCCGCGTTTGCACACGCTGGCTGTGGGTACGTGCACCTGCGCAGAAACCAGACTCGCGACGAGCGAAGCGCATGCGCAAGTGCCGACAGCAGGCAGCGCCACCACTATGGCGTGCACATCAGAGGGCCGAGATGCGCTCCGATAGCAAACCGAAACTAAAAACCCGTCAAATTTGTGCGTTTTAGTGCGAATAGCATTCTTTGGATACTTCACGCACTTTTCGTCTATGTATCTATCTATCTATCTGGCTATCTAACCTCTTACGCCGCGGGTCGATAAATAAATAAAAAAGACCGGCGCCGGCTGGGATTCGAACCGTTGACCCTTTGATCAGCAGGCAGACGCGCTAACCACAGAGCTATGAAGGCAGTCATTCAACGCACTCTAAACGGTTGTTTATATCTTTACCATAGGACGCGCTTTACAGCGCTCGTCACTTACCGGTGCGCGCGCGCCCCATGCACGAGGGTCATCCCGCTCCGTGAGGCCGAGCACGGCCGCTAGCTCACCCTCTCCCGCGCTCGGGAGAGGGTGATGTAGCGGCCGTGCTCATCCTCACGAGAGCGGAATGAGCCCTCGTGCATGGAACGCGCGCGACTGGGAGAGGGTGAGCTAGCGGGCCGTGCTCTGAGCCTCACGAGAGCGGAATGAGCCTTCGTGCACTGGAACGCGCAGCGCACCGGTAGCTGTGAGCAGCGCTGTAAAGCGCGTCCTATGGTAAAGATATAAACAACCGTTTAGAGTACCGTTGGTTGAGACTAGCTGAGACGCCAGAAAGTCTGGTCGGTACCATTTTGAGTGTTTGTGCGTATGGCGCGTGCTTTGCTCGCCTTCCTAAGTGACACAAACGCACGTGCTGGGCTGCGGAGATCGTGCGCAGGGCTGTGAAAGTGTCAACAAATTTAGAATCGCCTCAAGAGTGGGCTGGCGTATCTAGAGTGTGCCGGCCACCTGACGAACGCGCATAACTCCGCACCGTTTGATGCTATTCGCATTAACGTAGATAATCATTCCCAAAGGATGGGTTCTGCTGACTTTTTTTCAGAAAGCAGTAAAATACTTCGTGTGCCTTCTATCGTTCTGCAATTTGTTGATTTCGTCTTTTTTGATGATGCTGAGCAATTTTCTAATTGAAACCATGCCCTTAAACGCAATATTAAAAAAGTTAATTACGCAAAAATAATTAACAACATAATTATCCCGGACTTTAATAATTTTCCCAAATAGGCCCTTGGCCCAGAAGCAAAACGACATAAGTCATTTTTTTTTTGCGACATGTAGTTTTTGCAATGTCGAGTTTGTCCACCTTTCGTGAAACACCCTGTATATATATATACTCAGTGCAGTCACATAAGTTAAATTCGCAGCTGATAAATATACGCACATTATCTAGATCAGTTAACAGATGATCTATGTAGGTTGAGTTAAACATTAGATAACATCGAGGTTAACAAAAAGAAAAAAAATGAAAATGCAGCTACGTAAAAGGTGACTCTTGAATCGGTAATAAAATAACATTCCGAGAGACAGCCCACCTAAAAGCGAAAGTAAATCGAGTGAAAATATGGAGAGGGCTAACTTGCGGTGGGCGATCAAAAGTAAAACACAAAATGCTAGTTTTAGATTTTGTGATTTATAAAACTTGTGACTGCAGGGAGCGGTAATGAACCAACGCGACTGTCCGTCCCAGTCAGCAATGTCCGCTTATCTCCCGCTGTGGCTAAGTAACACCGTTTCTGTCGAGGTCACCATTGGACAAGGCCCTGCAGTTACTAGAAGTGGGCCATCTTTCGGTGTTTCTGGAAAAGAGCAAATCCTGCCAAAAGTAGGGGTGGGCTTATCTTTCGGGGTGGGGCATGTCTCGGGATATTACGGTATGGGTTTAGAATAAAACACATTAGGACATCGAAAAAAAAAACTTTCAGCCTTTCCATTTTGGTTAAGAAGGAAGACCAGCGGAGCTGTACAATGGAAAGTAATGGCTGGCCGCAAGTCGCAAGCTAGAGTGGAG
>JAZHYW010034393.1:0-19891 GCA_037355805.1 Ixodes ricinus | reverse complement strand
ATAGGCAACCTGCAATGCTGTTTGGTTTGGCGCCATCTAGCGACTGAAGCAAGAAATATTGGGTACCCCTGGGAGTGGTGGCTGCATTGTTCATACGTGAGCTTTTACTCTGGTGGCGCCGCTTGGCTAGTGTCCGAAGCAAGAAATACTGGGTATCCCAGGAAGCCGTGATCGCGTAACGTGCCAGTACAGCGGAAGCTACGGCCCAGGCGGGCCAATGGGAGCGTGGCTACGTATCACCGAGAGCGTCTCTACTCCGAAGAAGTATCAGACTTTTCTTTGCGTCATGCTCTAATATGTGTGCGTTGCGCTCGTATACGTCGCGCATTTCGAAGCCTTCGTCACGCAGTGTGTCGCTTATCGTTCACCCTTTGCCAAGTTGCAACAAGACAGGATATAACCGTGGGCTCTCACTCTGCTGGCGCCGCCTGGCCGTTGCCGGCTGGCTATATATATGATTGTTTTCACAAATAAAAACCAGTTGCGAGTGCGCTCTTGTCTGTTTACTTCCTCTTCCTTGTATTTTTTGCGTTTCTTTAGGTAATTCTGAAACTGAAAACGAATCTAAGAGATGGGTGGATATAAGGAAAACGATGGAGCGGAAGGCGTCCAATAAAGATGGGTCATTTTATACAGACTAGGTTTGCTTGTTTGCTTTAATTACGGATCATTCCTGCAGGTGAAACCCTAATTTATTTACGTCTGTCCTTGTTTACAGCTTGTCTGCATCGTAAAAGATTTTTTTGTTCTGGCCAGAAGCCCACTTGTTCCAGGACTCCTGTAAAAGCTGCCTTGGTTAAATTACTTCAAAAATATATTTTGTTAGTTAGTTACTTTCTGGTAAAAGTAGTGAGGTTACCGTTGCAACTACCATAACAAAAAATGTATCACTTACTGTTACTTTTCAATCTAACAGCGTTACTTCGCCGATTATTTTTCATTAAAAGGGTAACTGCAAAGAAAAAAAGTGTTTTTTTAAACAGCCTAATTGGGACAAGCATGTGACAAAACAAAGCCTTCAGCGAGAAAAAAACAAATTTTTTCTAGCAATATTTACGCCACAGGGCGTAATTTGGTTCGGAGTCCCAACCTCTCCGCATGTTCAAACTCCCGCATCTTTCGACATGCAGCGGAGTGGCTGGTATACGTCGCTCCGTGACAGTGCAGCAGCTACTCTGTGGCGTATAATAGCAACTTCAGGTGGCGCTTAGCGATTCAAAAACGGGTAAAATAGCCGCAAACTAAAATCAGTCCCGCGCAATAAATGTTGCCGACAGCAAAAATTTTGTTTTTGGCGGAAAGAATTGTTGTTGTGACATGCTCGTCCTAATTGGGCTGTTTAAAAATACCCCTTTTTGTTTCAACTATGCCAGTTACCCTGGAGACTAGAAATAAAGGAAGTAGAAAATCCCTCTCCCGTTTATTACAGGATGCGCAAGACAGTTTGGCTCAAGTTGGCACAAGGCAAGCATGAACTTATAATGCTGGGAAACATAATTTTAAAAGTGCAAGGAAGAGGTCGATCGTTCAGTTCAATGATGTCTTCATGCCAGAAGAAACTTAAAAGGGACAACAAAAGTAATGTCGCTACTTTAAAAAAAATATATATAATAGAACTACAGTTACAAATTTGCATTTCGAAAAGGTAACATGTTACAGTTAAGAGTTACCAAAAAGGAATGAAGTTGCCGCAACAGCATTATGCTTACGTTTTTGTGTGACAAGCGGGGTTTGATGTTTGTTCAGATGAGATGAGCTATGTGGGCATCCCGGATGAATCTTAAAGGGGCCTCCGAGCGTAGTCCACTTCCGGATGGTCCCCGGGTGCGGCCAGGTAGGTTTATGCTTTGTGCTAGGCACGCGTGAGTCAAGGAGGTGCTGCCGGTTTGAGCAGCTCCAGAGAAGGCGTCGAAGATCCACCCTGAGGGCCATGGAGGCAGGGAGTGCAGGGCGACTCTGGAATGTGCCAGGATCCGTGCGAGAAGGACCTGGTCCCACTGGGAACAGGCCTGCCGTATGTGGTCGTGCGGCAATGAGTGCATGCCTAGCAACTGTTGGGCGGGCCTTGCCAACACCATCTGGAGTTGAAGGGCCGCAGCGCTCCTCCAGTGATGTCACACAAGCCAGCTGACGAGCGCTGGACAGAAGGCGTTGCTCATAGATTTTACAGACGCAATTTGGCATATTTTTTTTCACAGAAGGAGCTATAAACATCTACGGTATATGGCTGGGAAACATATTCTATTACACGGGCAGCTTATTAGAACATAAAATTATTGTTACGATATGCAAGAACAAGGTTAACGACGTTTCGAGAAAGATGCGTTTTCGTTTTAAGCAACCAACTCTTGGGTGCTTTAATCATCATCTTCAGAAGCGAGTAGACATAAACAAAGAGTAATTGCCCCGAAACGTTGTAAGAAGTGAAGAGACCCACCGAAATGCAAAACAGCAACAATCACGTAGGGCCTACTTGCACATGTGTGGTTACTGAATTCATTTGTGAGAGTATAAAGAGGAGTATTAAAAAATTGTTGACCGATGCTATTTCTGGAGTTGGAAAAAATGTAGTGTGTTCAAATGTAATGTTTTGCAGAAGTAAACAAATAATTCCAAAATAAACTGCAGGCGATCCGGGGTATCTTTATCATAAAATAATTAATCCAAAACTGGGGCAAGAAAAAAAATTAGATGAAGAAAAGACACGAAAAGGGATGGACACCGTCTAAATCAAAGCGCACAGCCTTTGATTGAGCCGAGTGCAGGCAAACTTGAAGCATAATTTTCAATAAGGAGCACTTGTGTGGAAAGCTTCATGCCCACAACTACCTGCATTAATTGACACTACTAACAGATGCTGTGAATAGAAGTTTTCACCTTTGAAAGCTTTAAATTGTATATTCTCGTGAATCCATACTTTCTTCTTGCATCCATCTCGACAACATGAACAAGCATCTTGGATGTCGTTCTGTAGCTTTCATGACACTAAGACAGCAATATGTACGGCATATAGACTTTAATGCCGTCGCATAATGATAATGTTATGGGAACTGTTGCACTGAATATAAAACAAGTATTTAGATTTTAGGGTTTCACATTTTCTTTTCGTTGACTTCGAATTAGCCTCATGAATCTGTTCGTTCACCCTTCCACAATAGTTTTACAGCACAACGTTTGTGCTGCACCACAAGAGCTTCAGGCACGAGCTCACTTGCGTGTCCTCCACCG
This sequence comes from Ixodes ricinus, assembly GCA_037355805.1. Lineage (NCBI taxonomy): Eukaryota > Metazoa > Arthropoda > Arachnida > Ixodida > Ixodidae > Ixodes > Ixodes ricinus. The sequence goes on along the minus strand of JAZHYW010034393.1, from coordinate 16,663 downwards.
GCGTCGAAGCCAGAAGTATCGTTTGTAGGCAGTAGTTCCATTGTTAGCTTAGTGAGGAACTGGCGCGGGTTCGAAACCTTCTTGAGCAACAACGTAACTGTCTCACGGCATTAACGACACATAGTTGAATAAAGAAGCACCTCGACCTAATTCCTTGAAAAGGAAGTAGGTTCTCCTGTGCAAGTGAAACTTGCCAACTCCTCTTCTGCGGTCAGCGGGCCCTGCATTTCTTGCACTTCAGTTTTCTCAAAGCGGCATAAACTGCATATCCTGCCACGACTATATGGGACTGGGAGGGTCTCGTTTATCACTTGTAACACTGTCTCTGCTGTTACGACTATGCTCTTACTTAAAGGCAGAACGGGGACATTCTGCTTTAAGTTAAAAGCAGAATCTCTTTGCCGTCACGTTGAGGACCTGGCCACCTGACACGCTGGATTCGCGTCATAGGCTTCTGAAACGGGAGCTTTTGAAAGCAGGGCAAAAAGGGCGGCGTGTTTGACATCGGGTGCTTTCATGCACCACCCGCAAAAGGCTGCTGGAATTCTATAAATTCTTGCATTTGAACCATTTTTGCTGCTATTCATGCAACGATACAGTTGGGCAGCGGTGAGGCACAACAACAATGAAGCCAAGCCGCGAGAATAGCAGAGGGAGTCGAGCCAAATTAGCACTGCCTTGGTGACTGGGCAGACGAGATAGCCCCCAAAAATGCCCGCCTTTCACTTTTCTCTTCTCTCCAAGTAGGCATATGCACCCAGCAATCTCTGAAAAAGGTCAATAGGCCCGGTGCAAAACGTACAGCGCCACGACAGAAGGGGTACAGTATTCTAGAAGGGGTACGGTGGCAAATGCGACGCGCGCCCTGCGAGGCCTTTGAAGCGGATGCCGCTTTGTGGCGCTTGCGTAGTTTCCCTGAGCAGCAGCGCTAGCACTGCTCGATGGAACTATGAGATTTCTTTATGCTTCGTCTTGTTTTGCCATTGACTGCAACCGTGACTGGACCAATCACGAACCAGGAAAAAGTCACGTGGTGTACCGATATCTATATAATGCGACTACTAACTGGCTCGTGATTGGACCTGGTGGCCCATAGCATTGGCTGCACTTTATCATAGGATTAGAAGTTTAAATGAAACTGCCATGAGGGTCAATTACAAAAATAACCTTTGCATGGCACCTGTAATTTACCATGAATGTCGGGCTAGGTGGTGGATATGTTTTGTGAGGACATCGACAGAAAACACTTGTCTCAATGATGGTATAATTCATAAACAAGTAAGGACTTGGGCCCTTTTCAAGTCAGTGAAAAGAAAACTCCTGTGGGCCATTCTGTGGGCCAGGACATTTGACTTAACAAAAACAGAAAAGCTAGGAAACAAAATAATCACTCAAACTTCGCCCTCACTCTTGCTTTCATCCAAATTAAATGCTCCATGTTTTTTCAACCTAGATTGAACAAGGCAAAAAAGAACTCCTTGCCGAGTCATTTAGAAATTTGTTTTTATTTGTAACTTTTGAATGAGGCACGTGCTTAATTTAATATTCTCGTAAAACAAATCCGTCCCCTAGCTTTTTTTTTCATGGTTAATTATTGTGTCACAACATGCAAAACTGACTTTTGCGAATTCATTTGAATTGAATGAGATCTACCCAACCCATATGACAAAATGGTGCAAGGTACCTTACAGTGTAAAGACACCATTAGAAATTTTTTTCGGAACTTCCACCTCTTTCGTACGAGGTGCTTTGCAATGCCTTTTTTGTGAAACGGCCCAAAACCTCATTTGCATCCATTATGAAAACGGTGATCTATGAAAATAAGTTGAGCAGCAAGTAATGATGTACCAGAAAACACGAGGCTGAAGTATTCCTTCTCAAAGTGGTATTTCCAAAAGAGGATCCCAAGGAGGTTCTCAATTTCTCGAACGACAAATTCTCGGATGTATTCTCAATAGCAGTTTATAAATGCCTGACAAATGGGTGCCTGAGCGCATTACAATTTACAAACGACAAGCGTCCCTCCTGTATTTGAAGCTTTATAAAAAGAAAACAAGAAACTAGCTCTCTTTCGTTCAACTGGAGGACAGGAGAAATTGGGCTGAACGGGTGTTTCTCAATGTCGCCTTTATTACAAAGAGGAGCGTAAAATGACAACAAACAAAGAATGGATGAACATCTAGGACATGGTGAGAAGAAGCGGTTTGACAGAATTTCCGTCAAGTGGGGCGCCCCTCTCTTGAAGGATGTCATACTCAAGCAATGCCTTCAAGAAGACACAAAGAAAGACCTTCAAGTTTGACTCACTGGTCATGGTGTTGTAGTCAATCATCCCTTCAAACACGCAAATAAGAAAAATTTGCTCGCCATGAATACTCTTTCACTGAGGGAAACAAGAATACATAAAACGATGCTGGATACATACATCAGAAACTGACAGGTATGTATGAAGCAACAAACTTCCACAATTTCATTACCATACCAGTTACTCTGTCAAAACACACCACCATAGCGGTAGTGTTTTCAGGTCGAGAGTTGCGATGTACCATGGTTGCCCGACAATGAAGGTTTATAAATTTACTGAGTAAAATGCGGGTGAATGAAATTAAGTTTTATCAAGCGTCAAACCCTAATTGGCTAAACCCAATCGATGTGGGACCCAGAAATTTACTGTTTCGAAAAAGTGGTACACAAGTCAACTTTTGCGATGACAATGGGAGTTGACAGAAAGAAGCGTAAAGCTGTGAAAGTTCAGGCATCTGCTGCTAACAACAACGAAATCGAGCAAAAAGAAAACAATTTTGCAGTAAAAACGTAATTGAATGAAAAGTCGTTTGAAATAGTACCGATCACCCTGAAGAGAGTTTCGTCTGCAAGTTAGGCCGACCTCAACAAGAAAAAATGAACAGGTGAAAAGCAGCTAAACTTAGCCAGAGAGAAGAAATACCCCAAACACCAACGAGCCGGCAAATTTTTTTTATTGTTGCCAAGACCCTTGAGATCAGAGATGCAGAAAAGAAGGAAAAACGCAGCTCTGCACGTTTTGCCCTCCTCTTCCGTTTTCTCCGTATAGAGGGTTTTTTTTGTTTGCCTTCCCCATTCGGCCGGTCCGCGACGGATTACGAGCGCTTCTCGAGGCGCACCAGAGAGACTGAGCGCCCCACCCTCTTCAAGGAAAGCACAAATAACGCGAGGACAACAAAAGGAAAAGAAAAAAAAAAAAGACTCGACGACAACAACGCAAGAAAGATGAGCGAATGAACGACCTAGAATGCGCCGGCTCCGTTTCCGAGGCGGCTAGAAGACGGTGCGTGGGGCGGCAGCGCTTCCGCTGATGCCGGAGCGACCCAGCGCCGCCCGCGTCGAAGTCGGCACCAGTCTGGCGGTCTGTCGGGTGGTGGCCACCATCGTGGGCCTCGCCACGGTCCTGACCGGCGCCACGCCGGTTCTCGCGGACCTCGTCCCTGCGGACCGAGGCGGTAGCGGACCCCGGCGGCCTGTGCGGAACCTGCGTTGGTCGAGTCCGGCGGCGCACTTTTGTCAATGCCAGTGATCCGTGCTCGGAAGCAACGGCAGCTATTGTCGCGAATCTGCGACTCGTAGATTATTGAAAATAGCCAAATAAAGAAAAAAAAAAAGCAGTCGTAAACATTATCCAGACTTGGAAACTTCCTCTAGTTAAATATTGTAAACTGGTGTTGCTGTCGAGACCGAGTTATAACGATGTCAGCAAGGAATCAGAAATCACTTCATTATATCCGCTATTTTGTTATAACTGACTTCGGGTCTCTAACGAAGTGCAAAAGGGAATGGGAAATCGTGGTCGCTTCACTGTAGCCGCTATTTTGTTGTAACCGACTTCGTTATAACCGGCCTCGACGTTTAAGGCACATCCAAAGGTCTTCTCTGGAAGGCACCGATGTTTACTCGTTATTAGGCTAAGAGTCAATAGGGATATGGATTACGTTAGGTTTAGAAACTTCCCTCTAGCTAAATATGGTAAACCGGTGTTATAAAACACATCCGAAGTTGTGGAACAATTTGTATTCTTTGAAAGCACTGATGTTTACTCATTATTAGGCATACAGAGTCAATGCGGAGCTGCAAGTTCATCTGCTCCTTGCACAGGGGTTGCAGTGACGTCAGAATGCCGATCTCTGATTGGCTCTGACCGGAAGGACAGTGGGTAGATCTCAAGGCAGCTAGCCTTGAGGTCTACCCACTATTCTTCCGACAGAGCCAATCGGAGCTCGGCATGCAGCGTCACTGCAACCCTGTGCAAGAGGCAGACGGACTGTGCGCTCTGCATAGGGACACCGGTACAGGTTCCTATAATCGCAGCTGATAACCCCACTAAACCGTTCGCTAGCCAACGGGGCCCGCCGATAACCACCAGCGTCGGCATCTATGCCCTGCACGTTACACGGCAGTCGAAATGTGCGCGAACAGAAGACCCTCCTAGATTTTTTTTATACAGACTCGACGGATGCGAGGCGCTGCCTCACCCAGAGTCGAGGAGAGCGTGGCCCCATCTGGAGTCCGAGGCCGCGTCCGAGAGCGACTTGCGGAGCATCAGGCCCCGGGACAGCCCACGGCCGACTGGAGCCTCTGGCCTCGTGTCGCGGCGGGCGGCTGGCGCTATCACCTGCCGCCTGGACACCGGACGGCTGCCGGACCCTGCGGGCAAAGTGGGAGACCCCCATTGCTCAAGAACCGGCAGAATGTAGAGACCGCAGTATACGGCAGCTTGAAGGCTCGTTCACACCTTGTGTTCGCTTAGAACTGAGCTCTCGCAATGCTTCGCAACGGCAAGACACTGGAACGGTGGCGCCATCTCGAGTGACTCTGGAACTGCATTTAGCCAAGAGCGAAGGTTTTGCGGTATTTGCGAGATCAAATGTACAGACCATCTGTGAGGAATGGTCATTCGTACCGTCGTCAAAGGTTTTTCGAGCCAATGAAGAAAGACTAATGAGGAAACAAAATTGGAAACGTGCCGGAAATCCCAGTGTTCCATGGCTACCGATGGATGGCGCCAGTGCATTCTCTTGTCAGTAAGACAGTGGTTCTCAAATGGGGTCTGCGAAGGCATTCTAGCGATCCACGAAGCCCTGCCCCATCAGTCAAGCCCAAGCAATAAAAGTTGTATCTCTTTAGATTGAGGATGAAAACGTTCCACTTTCGGTGTTTTCTCGTCATGTAGGTAGATAAAAGAGGGTCTACTTCCTGCACTGGCCCTTAATTCTATTATTTATTAAATCATTATCATAATTAACCTATCCCTTTCCCTTTCCCTCACCATGAACGGGGTCCTTCCATCATCTCCGCCGATCAACAAGGGGTCCCCGTTAAACATCAGTGGTTGAGAACCACTGTCAACAACGAGATCACAAAGGGCTTGTGAGGTTATTCGGTCATAAGCAGTCACAGAGCCGCGTGAACTAAGCCTCGAAGCTTCCATATAAAAGTGAGTCCTTGCGTGACCATCCTTTTCTTAATGATGGGCATTTGTTCGGAACGCCATGTAACCGTCTGCACTTGCGTTACGTCATTGTAATGTGGGTACATTTAATATTTTTCAATGATGCCCAGCAAGTTTCTAGTTGAAACTGTACCTTTAAAATGAATAATTACACAAACTGCAAAATTGCTGCGATTGACAGCGGCAGGTGCTACGCTGTGGAAAGGCACAATTTGAAGGAGACTTGCCTTCAGCCAGCATGCTGCACAATGCTTTGAGGGGCCCAATAGCCACAGCCTGACCATGTGGGTGTTAGCAATGGCAACAGCTGGAGGAGTGGGGGAGGGAAGGAGAGGGAGGGCTTCCCCGGACCATATAGGTTTTTCGGAACAGCGGCGGATTACCGGGGGGGGGGAAGGGCGAGAGAGAACCTGCTGCAGTTGGCGTGTGCGCATCACTTGTTCATGGCGTTTGTTGTGACAATCACTGCGGCTGATCGCTATAGCGCTCATTCATGACCGTCTTCTCATAAACGACCCTGAAACACATTTTGTGCCAATACATGCACATGATCAAGCAGGGGCTGTGCGAGGCTTTCCACAAAAAGCATTGCTTTCGCTTTAACCTTTTGGGGTCGTCTGTCGGGTATCTCCCGACAAATAAATATTCCCATTCCCGGACAAAGCATCGCTGACCTGACATGGCCAGCATTCTTCCTTCGCAGTCAAGCGTCGAAGTGACCTCCCGACAAGTTTCAACATTGCGCCATCTCTTATCGGGTAGTGTAAACTGAGTACGCTACTTAGCTTTTCTGCCTTCAGCAAATGCCGTAAAAAACCTTTCTTTTGCTACATGCACAGAGGGCATTTTGTGCACGCTGTTGGCGTTGGAACTGCCTGTGCTTTGTCCGTTTTTACGAACTGCGCAGTCGGGAGACTATGCAGTTTGCAGTGACAGGAAAGTCAAAGAGGCAAAGACATCGAAAATGTTTTCTACTGCAAACACGGCATTCGCAAAGCAAATGTTGGTATGTTACACTATGCAAATACTGCTAGTATAGTTCAACAATTCAAACGAAAACATCCGGGACAATGCAGAGTCATTTCAAACTGAACATAATGATCGTACTATATTAAAGAGTTGGAATTAAAGTCACTCCCTGACTCGATTCTTTTTCGCTTAAATTCATTATGACCAGAGAGTCCTGCGAGTGGGAAACCTCGCGTGACCCCAAAAGGCCAAGAGGGCTCCCAACGTGGGGACAGGAGAGCAGCGGGCCTCACCTCCGGTGGCAACTTGGGCGGCCCTGCCGGTGCTGGGTGGCGGAGGACCGCGCCGCCGCCTCTGCGGCCAGTGCCAACACTCCGTGGAAGGCCGGGGGCAGGCCCTTCCGGCCCGGCTCGGCGACCCGGACCTCCTCCGTGCTGGGCCCCAAGCGCCCAAACACTGAGCTGCCCGTTGCAACCGCCTGCACGGCGTTGGAAAGACACGCCTCGCCGAGTCCCAAGGCCGGTTCCCACACTCACGACTGCTTTTGACCGTGCGTCTTAAGAGCCTCTTACAAGAGCTCGTAGTTTCCTTATATTTCCTTTTTTTGTTTTTTTTGCACATCTATCTGTTTGTTTAAAAAAAATGTTTTATGTAATAATTGACCGTTTCCTCAGAATGTACGTCCATTTGATATCGCAAGTACCTGCAAAAACCTTTGCTCCATTGGAACGGAGTTCCAGGGTCGCCTTCTTAGGATGGCGACCAGCATGCCGGCGTGTTCCCATGTCGCAGGAGATTGCGAGGACTCAGTCCCGTGTGCGACACAAGAAACGTGACGGGCCTTTAGAGAAGCACCCCTGCAGTGTATGCCAGGAGCAGAAGCTCCTGATCAGCAAAACCTAGCCAGAAATAAAGTATGTAAAAAAATAGTAATGCGAATAACGTGTACACAGCTACTTCACGCACTTTTCGTCTATCTATCTATCTATCTATCTGGCTATCTAACCTCTTACGCCGCGGGTCGATAAATAAATAAAAAAGACCGCGCCGGCTGGGATTCGAACCGTTGACCCTTTGATCAGCAGGCAGACGCGCTAACCACAGAGCCATGAAGGCAGTCATTCAACGCACTCTAAACGGTTGTTTATATCTTTACCATAGGACGCGCTTTACAGCGCTGTCACAGCTACCGGCGCGCGCGTTCCATGCACGAGGGCTCACTCCGCCTCGTGAGGCTGAGCACGGCCGCTAGCTCACCCTCTCCCGCGCTCGGGAGAGGGTGATGTAGCGGCCGTGCTCAGCCTCACGAGAGCGGAATGAGCCCTCGTGCATGGAACGCGCGCGCACCGGTAGCTGTGACAGCGCTGTAAAGCGCGTCCTATGGTAAAGATATAAACAACCGCTTAGAGTACCCGTTGAGTTGAGACTAGCTGAGACGCCAGAAAGTCTGGTCGGTACCATTTTGAGTGTTTGTGCATATGGCGCGTGCTTTGCTCGCCTTCCTAAGTGACACAAACGCACGTGCTGGGCTGCGGAAATCGTGCGCAGGGCTGTGAAAGTGTCAACAAATTTAGAATCGCCTCAAGAGTGGGCTGGCGTATCTAGAGTGTGCCGGCCACCTGACGAACGCGCATAACTCCGCACCGTTTGATGCTATTCGCATTAACGTAGATAATCATTCCCAAAGGATGGGTTCTGCTGATTTTTTTTGTACTTTTGAGTGTAGGTACTTTAAACGCCTTTTCGGTGTCACAGCTTTTCTACCATCTTGCCCAACTGTAAGAGAAAAGCTCAACTTTCTCCAGAATAAAACTCGTTACACAGGCTGTTTCAACCATCGTTTGTACAACGATAGTTAACGGCCCCAACTGTGACTAGACTAGGGGACTGCGCAAACCTAGTCCTGGCCCCAGGAAGCGTGCCCCGTGGAAAACGCGGTGACGGCGCTCGCAGTGGCCGTTAGAAGGAACTCTACCTTCGAGGATGCGAGGTCGGTGGTGCTGCTCACGGCGCTGTCTCCCAGACGAGCAAACACCGAACGCTTTCCGGTGGCGACGCCCAAGGATGCTGCGGAGAAAGATCGCAAATAGAGAAGGGCATCGGGCTCAAGCTTCCTCAAGTACGTTCAAGGGGTGGGCCACTCTGGCGGTGTTAACATCCTTAATCGTCTCTGAAGTGGCAAACGCCAAACACCGCAAGACGGCCAGGAGACAACCGCCCAAAAACTGGAAAGAACTGGAAAAGCTGGTAAAACTCGGAAGTGGCCCAATTGCTCAACTCGAATTTGTACACATTTTTGTGCAACCTGGCTGGCACGCTTTTCGATAGCTGTACTGGACACACTTTTGACTCGGCTGCCTCGTTTCTATGCATGTCTTGTTATCAGCAATGCAGACTATGTGAAGGTTTGTTATATCTGCTTCTGTGACTCTGGGCTGGTGGGAAACAGGAACATCAATGATGGTCACACCTACAAGACGCAAGCCTAAAGTGTCTTTAACATAAAGGCCACAAACCTTAAAGGTTAAGGAAACAACCCAAAAATTCTACAAAAAAAAACCCCTAAAGGTTACAGAAACGACCCAAAGGGCTACATAAGTGACCCTAAAGGCTACAAAAACAACCGTAAAGGCTACAATAACCCCAAAGGCTACAGAAACAGCTGTAGAGTTACAGAAACAACCCTAAAGATTACAGAAACTATGCTAAATCACTAAAATGGCCTACAGAAACAACCCTCGAACACTCAAATATGTTACTCCTAAAACACTCATGATAAATAAAGGTGATAACGAAAACAGACGAAACCCACCCTGTGCCTTCTCGAGCAGCTGCTGGGCCCGTGGCCCCGATGGCAAGTGCACCTTGAGGGTGGGGCCTCCGTGGGGCCGCGCCACGGGTGCCGGAGCCACCACGGGGGCCACCCTGGACGCCGCCACCCGCGGAGGTGCCGCCACCCCCCACCCGGCACCCCTCTGCTGCTTAGCAACGCCGGCGACAGGTTCCTCCACCGGCGGCGCTTGGCCACCGGACGCACCACGGCGCCCCGGAGTCGTCTGCAAGCGTGCAGTGCCGGACGAGGAAGCTAGACGACGGTAAAGGCCGGTTCACACATGCATTTCAGCGCCGATATAATAAAACGTTAGCGCTGCAGCAGCGCCATAGTCACCAAGCACTGCTGACTCAGCACCGAGGTAGCACTGCATTGCGTGTGCACGCAGGAAAAGGCGAAGTCGTATGCAGTGGAGTGCTGATACAACCCTGGCATTGCCCAAACTTGGCCCTCTGTCTTTAGCGCCTTGGTGTATGTGTGAAGAGAGCCTTGCAGGTCTGTTCATGCATACACCACGGTCCTACCTCGATGCTATTAGTCGGCGCTAGAAACCAGTACTAGTATCTGGACTGTTACATGCAGCACCTGACTGCCATGCTCCATTAGCGATACAACATCTGATACAGCGCTAAGTTACGTTCGAGTCGAGCGCTGAATCAGTGCTGTACCCTGGTACTTAGCTCTGCAGTCATGACCGATGAAAGGAGTGCGGAATGAAACGACCGGCAAGGTAGGACAACGACCTCGCTTCATCCTACCTCGCTTAGTCCACTTCAGCCGGAGAAGCACGAATGATGGAGAGTGAGGTCGCACTTCCTCATTCTCAAATTCTCCGGAGGACAAGATGTCAAAGACCTTGCTCGATTGCGCCCTTCGAGAGGTATGGATCCATAGAGTGTATGGATTGTAGCGTCTCGCCCAACGCCTCGCTTATTCGTGATCAAGTTCTGCCCGTATCCCTTTAAAGGGACCACAAAACAATTTACTCGCTCGAGCTAACTGGTGCAAAGCCCTCATAAGTAAATCACATTTCCGAGCAACGCCGCCGCTCACGTGTTGAAGACGCCTCGATTGCAGCCTTTTCATTTATGTACAAGCTGACAGCAGCAGACGGCAAATGAACGTATCTGCAAATAGGCAATACCACAGCTTGTCTCACATTATCTGCGAGCGAAGCGAAGCTAGAAGCACGAGCGTGTTCCACCAAACGATGCTTGCACTGCACAAAAACGCATTCTCGGCAGGGACGCTGACAGTCCAAGGCTCGCTCTTGTGGCTTCCGCTACGCTCGCTGCTTAGAGTGAAACAGACTATAGTGCAAAAGGCTGCCGGAGCAGCCCGACAGTTGGGCTTAGTGCCTGTTGCACCGGCAGAACTGGGCAACAAAGAACAAACATGAGCCAACTAGGCCAACAACACAGAAGAAAGGACCGGTCAGTCGCGTCTAGAAAAGGACCCCACCTGTCTGATCCCGAGGGTCCTGGAAGCTGACCCTCGCGGTGGGCGACCTCTGGCTTGTCCAGCACCTTCCGGGTGTACCGGCTGGGGATGCCCACTGCTGCAACAAAACGCGAGGGACCACGACCGGGCTCACGGGAGCTGCCACCGCAAGTAACACACATTTTGGGGTCCACCAAGCAACGTCTTGACTTTGTGGCTTTGTATCAGAGAGAGGCCTTCCAGAAACAGAGTGGAAATAACTTGCCAGTAGACTGTAGAAGCTTAGCAACTTTTTACACAAATTATGAGTTAGAGTTGAATTCACATTTTTTTTTCTGAATGTTGCAAAAGTGGCATTTATTGTAGCCTTATCACTCTCTAGCAAAATACTTCATTGGCTTAAGAATAGCATGCAAATGTGGGAGGCTTTGCCACTCACCCAACTTAGTGGCAGTGGATGCACTGTTCATCACCTTCTCTTGAGCCTCCTGAGATGGCAGAAACAAGGCAATTGGGTTAAGAAGGAGCACACAAGACATGGAGGGACATCATCATCATCATCATCATAGTCAACACCATTTCTGAGGCACTGGTTCGGGGACACCAGACAAACAATATGTACCCACAAAACACAAAGGCACCAGAAGCTGGTATGAGGAGTTAGGAAAAGAAAACCTCTTGAAGTGCCTCAAAGTGGCAGCCAACATTTCTCCAAGACAATCCAAGGCAATCTAACTCCCAAGGAACCCCTTTGGGTCCAGGCATTGATGCAATAGAGCAGTACATAAATCTATGTACATTGTAAGCAATAATGCACATAATAGGGGGCGTCTGACGCAGAGTAATACATTGATGGGTGGCTCGGACCTCGTAAAACAGCATCTAAACTCGAAAAACGCTTTCTTACGCGCAGGGACGACCAAGAAAAGCAGAAGCTCAAAGGACCTTTGAGCGTGCACCTAGGAGTCTCCGGGTTCCAAGAACCCAGTTTGAAAGCATATGCCTTAAAAAAAAGACAGCTCCTGGCAGGACTAGAGAAGCTAATTGTCTTAGCGATATGTCAACTGCCACTGTGCAGCTTCCAGACTGATACACAAGTGCCTGCGAAAAAAAACGCTTCGAGTGCTTTAAAAACAGCTCATTCGAGCACAGCCAGGAGTCTTCTCCTCAAGTACCTTCACGGACAATAACGAGCCGAAACACCCGGCCCGGCCCTTTTTGCATCTGCGGTCCCCACGAGCTCTACTAACTCTCAATTAGTCAAACGGTCCGAAATACGGGACCTCAACTTCGCATTCCATTCCTAGCTTGGACCGCAGCTGTCTCAAAAACTGGCAGGTACGCCAAAAAAAGTACGAAGGACTGTTTCAGCTCGTACTGTCCGCGACAGTGTGTACGCCTTTGCCCAGAGTCACTGGGAGTCACTGGGAGAAGGTAAAAAGGGGTGGCAGGGCTCCTTCACCTGCGTGTGCACGTGCTTGGCGTGCTTGAGGATGGCGATGACGTCCCCCATGGCGTGGATGCCCATGTCGAACAGGTACTCCTTGGTGAGGTCCAGCAGCATGCCGCGCTGGATGCGGTTCTCGGAGAAGATGACCGCGTAGCGCACGCACACGTCCGAGGGGAGGCCCGATCCCGTGAAGAACTGCACCCACTGGGACGTGCCTGGGGGAGGGAACCATTGCCAAAAGTCATCACACATTGTTCCAGAGAGATGCCTCAACAAGCCAAGCCAAGCCTAAGTCGAAACTAAAATAGAAGATGCCGGAAAGTGGGAATCTGCTGGGGAACGTTCCGAAGAAGATTCGGTCGTCACAGAGGAACCTCTTCAGAACAAAGTACTTTTCTGCTTTCTCAGAAAAAAAAAGTATACCCCCTTAAGCATTTTTTTTCCTTTTCATTTCTTTACGGTTTGTTTTATTGGTTATTTGTTACTGTTATACTGGGTGTTTGGGAAAACAGTTAACATGTTTTCCTCCTCGCAAAAATTAACAATGTGTCGTCGAACACTCAGTTTTTGTCCAAACGTAGCACTAGCGGTTGGAAGCAGGTGCCTAAGTTTCAGTGCTTATCGTTATCCGCTTAAAAGTTGCAGGCAATTTTCAAAAATTTTCAAATAGGAAATGGCGGTTGACAGCTCCCATGAATACATGGAGATGAATGACATCTCCTACCGGGAACGAGCCCCATCTTCTCAATTAAAAGTTCCAGAAATCACTTATAGACCAACTCATGTTTAGAAACAAACCGGAGCGCCTCTAGCAAATGCCGCCGGCGCGCGCATGCATGATGGAGTGTGGGCAAGAAGCTCGCCAGTCGCCCATAAACAAACCATTGGAATGCGATGTTGTCGGCATCGGTGTGAGTCCCCGTGCTCGTTTTTGCGTTGCAACTGTTGATTTTACGTTTTCCTGCCAGTGTCTGACTACTTTAGAGGCCTCAGCGAAATTAACAAGGCTCGTTACACCGGCAAAACTTCGCGTGAATGATGTGACATGCGGCGAATCGTTCCGCGTGGACGGCGCAGAATGGATGCTAAAGCCTGATTCGCATGCTGAGGTTCTGGTCGTTATTTTAAGTCAAGACGCCAATCGGGCTGCAAATGCGTGAACCGTGGCTTGAGATGTCAACGTCGATACTGAAAATCGCAAGCAGAATCGGACCGAGTGAATCAGGCATAACAAGTCAGTGTTGGCCACTGGTAACGCATGATCAACATCTCCTCATATTTTCTGTTTACACCGAGCCTACTCACCCCAACCAACCTTCAAAGTTACACGTCTTTTGAGGCCTGCACTTACTTCTTACTGCAATTACCGGGTCAATGTTTGGTCTACGGGCCACTGTTGTTTGAACGAGCAGATGACAGCACGAATGAGCAGGCAGCCGTTTGAACCTGATGATGCACTGAACATAGTCCGCAGGCAGTCCGTACAACTTGGCGGTTGTCCCACGTTCACGTTGGAACAAAACAAATACATTCTGAAGACCACACGTATCCGTGAATTCAACCCAAAGGGCTTCCCCGCACAAGCAATCGTGGTCCGAAGGAGTCTGCTTTTTATTTTTCATGGCCAATATCCACGTTCTCCGACGAACCGAGCAGGCAGAAAACACATGAAAACTGACCTTCAAACCTTCTCCGACTCCTTTGGTACAGTCCCAGTTGAGGCAATTTGACGAGGAGGCAGGTTTTTGTCTGGTTTCTTCCAAAACAACACAGGAATGCACGCAGCGTCTGGTTGCACTTTTGGTTGGTTTCACGGATACTTCTGGTCGTCAGATTTATTTGTTTTGTTCCAACATGGACGTGGAAAAAACGCCAAGTTGCCCGGACCACCCATGATGTTTAGTGCGTTTTCAAGTACAAACAGTCGCCTGATCGTTCAAACTGTCGTCTGCTCTTTCAAACTTGCCTCTTTGTTGTCGTCTGCTCGTTCAAATCTAGCGGTCTGTAGACCAAACATTGACCCAGTAATAGCGATAAGTGAGTGCAGGTCTCAAAATATTGTAAGTTTAAAGGTTGGTTGGGTTAAGCATAAACTCCGTGTAAACAGCAGATACAAGGAGATGCTGATCATTGTTACCAGTGGCCATCAGCAACTCGTTATGCCTAATTCACTTGGTCCGATTCTGCTTGCGATTTTCAGTATCGATGTCGAGCATCGCAGCTACCGTCCACGCTTTTGCAGCCCGAGCGGCGTCGCGACTGAAAATAGCGAGCAGAATCTCATCATGGTTTAAGCATCCATTCTGCGGCGTTCACGCGGAATGAATCGCTGCACGTCACATTATTTACGCAAAATATTGGGGTGAAATAAACCTTGTTAATTTCGCTCGGGCCACTCAAGTGGTAAGACGTTACTAGGAAGACGTAAAATCAACTATTCCAATGCGAAAAAGTGCCCGGGGACTCACACTGACGCTGACGTGACATTCCAATGGTATGTTGACGTAGGACGCGGTACCGGAGGCGGCCGCTAGGGATGTTCCGGTTTGTTTGTAAACATGAGCTGGTGAATACACGTTTGCAAGTACGGCCTAGAGCGCCGCCATCTTGCCCAATGGCGGTGCACTTGGGCACGTCATAATCCGGCTACGACGCCTTGCTAAGGCGTCGTAATCAGATTATGACGTGCCACAGCGCACCCACTGGGCAAGATGGTGGCGCTTTGAGGCCCTACTCGCGAAACGTGTATACTCCGTTTAACTTTAAGCGAAAGTGTAGCAGGAACTAAAAGAGTGAGCTTTGGGCTTTAGCATTCTTGCTGAGCATGCAGCACTTCTTCAGTGCAAGCACTGTCTAGGGCAACATGCTAATGCTTGTAGTTATGGCTTCGCTCGCACATAAATTGAAACAAACTAAGAAAATGACTGATGATCGACCTGTTTTTACCCGCTATTACCTTGCTAAAATTTTTTATTTATATATTTTTTCTACTTTTTTTATACGAGAGCGAGTTGATGTTTGAAGTTTTACGAGTAATAACTGAAAACAGTACAGTACTAAGAACTTTAGAATATCTAGTGATCAACTTGGATGGTCACAAGACGTTGTACACAACAGCGACACAGCGGTTTTGCTGTAGCACGGGTCGAGGTACTAACGGGGAAAAAAATCGCACAAAAAGCCCATGTGGAGTGCAACAGAACGGGTGAAGTTTTTCAGCGCGTTAGCTAACACGCGTAGCGATTTTGGCGAAACAATAAACAACACGTTTTTTTTTTGTTTTTTTAAACGACTACAAGATTTGCATTTGTATGACTGAGACGGTTTGTGCAGCTTTCAACACCCCCGTTGATTTGGAAGAGATTGAATTTCTTCATGCACTGACGGAGGTGGGTAGAAAAGCGTCGACGATCTCTTAACAATCGCGAGCATGAAACACGAATTCTGACGCCTGATCGCAGTTCAGAAGAGCACGGCGCAGGCTAAACTGTGCAAAGATAGGGAATGGGACACCACGTCGCTCTTAAAACGCCGTTCAACGGTGTGTGCCCAAGCAAAAGGAAGCCTATTTTTGGGGTCACTTTGTCCCTTGCCCGATGGCTTACTCATTTGGTCTGTGGTGGCCATTGCTGATGCGTTGACAGTGCGGCGACGTTATTCAGCTCCGTACACCATTGTACGGAAGGGACACAATGTATCAAATCTTCATGCCGCTATAACTTTGAGATGTACAATCAAAACTCCGAACCACGCACACAGACGTTTATGTCAAGCACACAAAACGAAAAGAAAAAAGAAAAAATGAGCCGGCCATGCACCAATGTTGTTGAACAATACCGGTTTTTCAAGGAACGGCGCTAAACACGGCGACACGGCGGCCACCCCGATCTCTATTTTTCAGTTCATTTATGCGTCTTTGTTTTTTACTGTTTCACCCACGTTATATTACACGAATGTAATACCTTAAAAAATAAAACACAACGCCAGCTTGCAAGCACAACGCCTTCACCCAAACTGAACCTTGATGGGTTTCGGAATGGTTTCGGCTGTGCGCTTTCAACGTTTCCACAATTAAATAAACTAATAAAAAAAAAGGAGTTTTCAGAAATTAGTTAGGCATAATCTAACTTAGTTACAGACCCCTTTGTTTGCACCACGCCATTAAAAAAAAAGAAGACAACTAAAAACGCAAGCTACTTAAAAACAAAAAGAAAGGCAATTAACGTATCAAAAAATCAATAGATCGAAATACAGCTGCAAAAGCATCTTGTCCAGTTTAAGCTAGTTCAACCCTGGAAACTGGGCAATGAACTGGTGTACCTTTAGAAAGGCCTTTTTATGGCGCCGCGGCTTTCCTGTGCTAGAATAAATATCAATATAAAAAGTTTGAACTGTTGAACTAAGTTGCTACCCATACCGAACATATAGCAGTCCGACTTGCAATTCGCTGACTTTTCCTTGGGCAACAATCTAAGCTACGTACTACTTA